>JAKSZT010053768.1:3386696-3608640 GCA_026826555.1 Tolypeutes matacus
TTGAAAGGAAAAAACAAAGGAGAGAGAGTTGGAGGAGAGTTTAAAAACAACTGAAAACTCAAAAAGAGAAACAAAACAACATATGATATACATTAACCCAAAGAAAAAATGACTGAAGTAAGAAATTCGTTACAAGTAATAACACTGAATGTTAATGGATTAAATTCACCAATCAAAGGACACAGATTGGCAGAATGGATAAGAAAATATGATCCATCTATATGCTGTCTACAAGAAACCCACCTTCGGCCCAGGGATTCAAGGAGGCTGAAAGTGAATGGCTGGAAAACCATTTTACATGCTAACAATAGTCAAAAAAGGGTAGGAGTAGCTATTCTAATATCAGACAAAATAGACTTTAAATGCAAAACTATTGTAAGAGACAAAGATGGACACTACATATTAGTAAAAGGAGTAATCTCTCAAGAAGAGAGAACAATCATCAACATTTACGCACCTAATCGAGGTGCCTCAAAATACGTGCGGCAAACTCTGGAAAAACTAAGAGGAGAAATAAATGCCTCTACAATTATAGCAGGGGACTTCAACACACCACTATCATCATTAGACAGAACATCTAGGAAGAGAATCAATAAAGAAACTAAGTTTTACCCATAATAAAAAAATAATAATAATAAATAAATAAATAAATAAATAAAATGATTCAAATTTCCACCGACTGAGATATCTCTTCTAATGGAATATATACATTTATTGAAAAATTTTAAAAGGTTAACATTTTACAAAGAACTAATATTAAATGATTCATAATCCTGCAAACAGAGATACCCCCACTAATGTATTAGTAAATATCTTTCCCATCTGCTATTTATATACTATCTATACATACACAAACAAAATGGGATCAGTGTGTATACTGAGTAGCCTGTTTTTTTTTTTTCAGTAAATATTACTTTAATTGTTTACATTTCCTTTTTCATTGTAGTAAACTAATGGTATAAATCATATTATTTGGAACACTTTCACCTCTAATACGTATATACAGTCTACAGTTCTTTTTTGAAATCATTAATATTGCAAAAGAGTTCCATTTCATATTGTCACAGGGTGGGGTTCTTGGTTCCAGCTGTGGGGGTCGGTGTAGGGGAAGAAGTGGTCTGGTCAGAAAAGAGTTAAATGTTATCCACTAAAACCAAAGTCAAATAGGCCAACGTTACTTCCTGTGAAGCATTACCTAACTGACTCTTGCTCTGATCTAAGAAGAGTTCTCCCTCTTGTGCTCCAGTACTATGTGTGCTGTGTGTGTGCTTAGAAGTCATTCTATCTGTCTCCTTATGGTAACATCCATGAGTTGTGGTATCATGGGGAGAGCAGGGGTGACCTCTGATTCATTGCTGTATCCTCAGGGCCTGGCATCAGTAGACATTCAATATGTGTTTTATTGAACAAATGAAAGAATGAATTAATTAATGCCTTCACAGGAGAGCAAGCTTAGGATTTTATTTGCTCATTTCCTGCAATGCTTTATCTTATTAAAAGGAAAACAAAAAAAAAGAGGCAACATGTGATTTATTCCAACAATACCTTGACTATTTTTTGTTTGTTTAAGTATCAATGAGGCATGTGCCTGAAACAGCCAGATGTCTATAAAAATCAAGCAATAATTTGACAACCAGGTAATGGTTGCTAAGGAACTGCATTTTTCTGTGCACCCATGGTGTATGAAGTATGGCCTAGATTCATATCTTACATTAAACATCTTCCTTGGAGTTATCTAAAAAGTCTGATTTTGCCTGGCGTGTCAAGGTATATGTTACTCCTGCAGCTATCCTGCTCCTGCTATTAAAAATCAGTTGCAATGAATGTGACACACTAATGAAGGATGTCGTTTATGTGGGAGCGTGTGAGAGGTATGGGGAGTGGCTCATATGGGAATCCCTATATTTTTTGTGTAACATTTATGTAATCTAAGTATCTTTTAAAAAATAAAAAAATATTTTAAAAAATCATATGACTCTAAACATAGAATATTACTTTCAAATCATCATCTGTTCTGAACCCTGGATTGTTTAGATTACAGATTGAGATCCCTCCTTAGCACCAAAGCATTTCACTGGCATCAAAAGTTACAGTCACCTAAAATCACCACTGAGGTGACTAAACACAAACATTAAGAGATCTACAATGTTTCTATGTATTCCAAAGGGAAATAAAATTGAACTGGAGATTATCTGCAAATTTTGAAAAACTTTTACTCAACTTTAGAAGAACATAATTGAAATTTTGCTTTACTCTGCTTAAAATAGGAAGTGGAGCTCAAACCTTAGCAAAGGGAAGTCCGAAAAGTGATGAGGGATGGTGCTAAACTTGAGAGCTAGGAACTGTAATTGGAATAAATACCTCAATAGTTTACTGCTGTATTACCTAGAAATATTTTATTGCAAATAACAGAATCCCAAATCAAATTAGCAAAAGCAAAAAAAAAAAAAAAAAAAAAAAAAATCCAGAAAAGCCTTGAGGCACTAGGATAGGATTACTAGAGAAAGTCAGGGACTAGAACCAGGAACAACTCAACAATTCTTTCTCCCCACCCCAGCCCTCACCTTTATCTTCTGCTTCTCTCTGAGCATCAGCCTCATTTTCTCAGGTTTCTCCTTGTGCGAGGGATATGACAGCCAGCAGATCTGGAGTCACAGCCAAGTGGCCAGAGCTCTCCCATATCAATTTGGAAAGTTCATGGAAAGATTATGATTTCCCAGTGGTGCGGTTATGTGCTGTGATTGGCAGGTTCTCCAGAACCACAGGAAGTGGGAGCAATCAGTTTGGAAGAGGAAAAACCAAGCCGTTACAAGAAAAGGGGCAGAAGTCAAGATGAGCAGAAAAAAATCAACACAAGTCCACTATGACAACCATGTTTCACAATCATTTTTGATATCACTTTCCTCAGTTTTGCCACTATAAAATTACAGGGCAATTCAATCCCTGTCTTATATAATGTCATCCCTAATACTCACTATTCTAAAATGTTTTAAACCTTTTTGCCCTAAAACACCAAGGGACCACTATGACAGACAGTTGATGAGTTTTACACAGCTCCTTCTATAAAATGCCAGCACAATGAAATTCTAAGCCTTCGTTTTCACAAATTAAAAGAAGTCTTTTTAATTTAAACACAAAAAGCCAAGTTGGAGAAAGATGCATATTTGAAGTACATTTTCCCAGTTTCTAAGATTTCTAAAAGCATTGTTTCCCAGTTTATTAACAATCCGTTATTTAATTATAAAAGTAATAACATTAAAGCTAACAAATATAATGAGTCCCAAAGGAAAAGCTTTGACTGCTTACAGGTGTCTACTGTGTATATATAGAGCTTCTCAGCTCTGTGTGTACAAGCTGGTATTCCTGTTTTCCCACTCAGATGTGCCTCATAATAATTCATAGTACGTTTAAGTGAGGCAGTGTGACCTACAGATACAGCTGCATAGAAGTTCTCATAAGGCACAAACTGTTTATTCAACAAGCATTTATAAAAATGTATTCATTCTCCCCCACCTATAAATCTATGTCTTTGCTTAAAAAAAAAAAAAAAAAAAAGTGATGCAGAATGTTTAAAGAAGTGCTTGCAGAAAGATCATTAGAATCTATTCAAAAGATATTTATCTCTAAATAATTAGCAAATAACATATTCCGGTAAGCAGGGAGTCAAGGGAACATCCCAAGAAGAAGATGAAGACACTGCAGATGGAAACAGTTCTCCAAAGGTATAACATTTGAACTTGCTCAACTGCTGGATATGTTACCAATACTCCCCCACTTACTTGAAATTCTTACTTTCAAATCTTAAGAGTTTTTAATTTATAACTGACTTTAAATGAGAGGCTTTGCTCCTGGTTTTAGTTAGAGAGTAATCAGTAAGTGAAAAATGCAAGGTGGTTCACGCAGACACAGCTGCCTGGCCTTGCAGTGTGTCTCCTCCTGCAGGTGTGGGCGGCAGCGGGCGAGCCCCCAGGATGCCGAATTCCTTCTGGTTTAATGTTCCTGTTTGGATACTCTCTGAGAAATGCCTGACGACAATGTACTTACAGACACAAGAACAATCTTTGCTATTATTGTATACAGCCATAAATGTACATAAACTATGCTCAAAAAAAAAAAAAAAAGATATTTATCTGCCAGAGGGGCCATAAGTCCACTGATAGCAAGCTAGTCTCTCTAAATATCCTACACATTCTTCTTGGTTTGAACAGTTACTTGTACAAATTAAGCTAACTCAAATCCATCCTGTTAATCAAAGAACACTATGTTCTTCTAGTCATCTTTAGCCCCTATAAATTTTCGTTTTGTTTTCAAATAGTACCAATTCCACTCCCATTTATACCCACTGTAGTGTCTTAGTCTCTCCCCCAAATTCACACATAGTCACCTCCTCTTCCAGGGTAAGACATTTTCCTGTGATCTGTCACAGTCACAAATGTCACACTCAAGTTAGGATGCGGTGAGGAAGGTTCATTTACAACGGGACTAATGACAAACATTCAGGAGAAGTGTAGAGAAACTACAAGTGATACTACGTGGACCTGAAACTAAGAGCAGCAGAGCTGTAGCTACTGCTAGACCCACAGGAACAGTGAGAGGGGGTGTAGCAGTTTTGTAGTTTGATATAATTGTGAATTCCAAAAGTAGATATTGGATTATGCTTGTAAACTGGTCTGCTCATCTGGGCATGATTAATTTACGATTCAGGCGTTGACTAGGCCACATCAGTAGGGCGTTGAGCCCCACCCCTTGGTGGGTGGGGTCTCAAATATAAAAAGACATGGCAAGAGTTTTTGAGTTGGAGTTCTGGTGATGGAGTTTTGATGCTGGAGCCTGGGGAGGAGAGCAGACGGAGGAGCTTGGTCATGAGGAAGGAGAGAAGGTCCCAAGATAGAGATGAGCCATTCCCCTGATAGTCTACAGCTGTCCTTGTGCAGGAACCAGAGTGGCTGAGCCCGGAGAGAAACTGAGCCCCTGGAAGAGAGGAACCCAAGAAGCCTGAACCCTGACAGATGTCCGCATCCATCTTGCTCCAACACGTGGCCATAGACTTTGGTGAGGGTAGTAACTTATGCTTTATGGCCTGGTAACTGTGAGCTTCTACCCCAAATAAATACACTTTATAAAAACCAACTGGTTTCTGGTATTTTGCATCAGCACCCCTTTGACTGACTAATACAGGGGGGTTGCTAAAAGCCCAGAGAGAGAGACCCACAGACTGGTGCTGGTCCAATAACTGTTACCAGAATCCAGTGAGCTAGGTACAGAAATTCAGGGCCAATATTTATAAGCTTAGATAGCAATTCAATAGTGATTGTATGTCTGTTGTACTGAATAAAAAGAAATGGGGTTGTATTTTTTCCTATGCCTTTGGTTTTTATTTCACTTTTTTTAGTAATTCCTTTGCAATGTATCTACAAAAGTATTACCCTGTGACCGATCGGAAATGTAAAAACACAAGCTAGCCCATCATCACCCATAGTTTAGGAAGCCTGCTCTGAAAAAGGCCCCCTAGACAGGAACAACCCTTCGGTTGAGCAACACAGGCAGCCAGAGGAGATTCAGTAGGAAAACAGTCAATGGAACTGATACCCCATTTTCACTCTCTTCCCTCCCTCCTATCTCCTAATGGAGTTTCTATTGGCTGAACCCAATGATGTCCACACAGGTCAGACTTCAGGGCAAAGAGCATGGTATAGAAGTGAAGAGCGTGTTTCTCTACTCCATCCAGCTGAAAGTTTACGGCCCCAACATATTAAGGTCCCCATCACCAGAGTAATGTCATTTGGGTCAGACTCCCTGTCCCCATTATCAAACCTATTACCTCTCAGCTCCAGGTTTACCCTTTAATACATGCTCTGTCATAAGGGACAGAATTCCTTTAAGCACTTCTCCTTTACAGGGAACATCTTGTTAAGCTTTCTCAGATGAGGGCACTGGAGAGAGAAGCAGGAGGAAGAGGCTCTCCTGCTTTGTCCAGTTGATGAATGGCGGTCAGCTGTGTGGGAGGGAAGACAATTGGCCATGCTCTGCCCCAGAACATGCAATCTCTCTGCAACCTTGCAACCAAGCATGGCATGGTATTTAAAATAGAAATCATTTTAGAGGGTTGGTATGAGTATTTAACCTAAAAGTACATGAGATGTATATATGTTAGCACAATTAAGAATTTTTTTAAAGTGCATGTGTAACCAGTCTTTCAACATACCGTTCTCACAAGGTGAACCATAAAAATGACTTTAATTTTTATTCCCCACTGTCCTTTTACAACTGCTTTGGAGACTGGGGGGGGGGGGCAGGTAGCCCCATTCCTACACCTAGATGAAAACTTAGGGAGGCACAGTGAATGTTATAACACAGGACTCTGGGAGAATATAAAATCTCACAATCGGACAGGAAGGACATCCAGAAAGATGGCGTCGAGGCAGATAGGCAAAGCTCAACTCTTTCAGGAAAGACAGCAGAGAAAGGGCAAAAACCTACCCAAGGGATCTACTTTGGTGATCTATGCAATGGGAAGGTGCTGTGCATCATCCAGGAGGGAGTGAGACAGATAAAGAAGCCAAGGGAAAACCGTGAGTTACTACCCCTGTGGCTGGAAACGCATGCATGCCCCACCCTCAAAGTGAAAAGCCTTGGTAAAACCCCTGGTTCACTGCGGCCAACTGAGTGGGAGGGAGCATTCCATGGGAGGAAAAAGAGTCTGTCGGAAGGGGGAGAGTGGTTTCTTTTCCGCAAGTTTGGCCAGCTGAGCCCCCTTTGGATCTCAAAAAAGACCCCAACCAGCACTGAGGCAGGCCCAGGAAGAAGGGAGGGGGAATCTGATCAGGCAGGCTGTCATACCCACTCCCTGGGAGAGACAGGAACTAGGTCAGTAAGGGGCCAGAGACAGGTGCCTAACCAGCCCGGCTCCACAAACTGTTAGAAGCCCAAATGGCCTGAAGGAATGGAGGCAGGAACCCACATAAGTTTTCGGAAGCCTTCTTAACCTGTGGAACCTGTGTTGCTCAGTGGGGGAATTCTTCCCTTGCACATACAATTCCCAGTACATCCTAAGAGAATGGAATCCACCGGGTTATCAGGCACTCAGCTGCAATGTATAAACAGACTTGTTTGGTTGTTTTAGATCTTCTTGGATCTGTTATTTTCTACCAATTCCCAATTCCTTCCTTCTTTTTTTTTTTTTTTTTTTTTCTTTCTTTATTTTATTTGCTGAAATCAAGTAAATCACCTGCAGCGGGCAGGCTGCAGGGTGATTGATTGATGAGTACCAGCACCCTGAGAAACTCCTGAGCAGCCTAAGAGGGAAGGCTGTTTTACCTGGGTTGTTTTTTGTTGTTGTTTTATTTCAGTTTGTTGGCTTTCCCTTTCTCTGTTTCCCTTTTTTTTCTTTTACTTATTTTTCCAACTTACTGTATCTCCTTTCTTTCATTCATTTTTCTATCTTCTGTCTTCTGTTGCTTTTCTTTCATTCTACCTCTTCTTGCTTGGCCTCCATTTGTTATTTCTCTCTTCCTCCTCCTCCTCCTCCTCCTCTTCCTTCTTTTCCTCTCTTCTCATCTTTCCAGTCTTTTATTTCACTCAATTTCTTTTCTCTATTTTGTTTCTTATTTCATTTTTTTCTATTCTACCTTTTTTATTCCTATTTCTTTGTGTTTTTTATGATTTTTTTTTTTTACTCATATTACTTCTTATCCTCCTAGCTCTTGTATGGTTTCCTCTTCTCCCTTTATTTAATAGCATTACTATTATTATTTTTCTCTTCTTCTCTTTCCTTTTCTCTGATCTTAATGTCTTTTCTCAAGGGATAACAGACAACTGCAAGGATATAGAATAAGAGGAACCAAATGTCAAAAAGGAAATTTATAATACACACACACACACACACACACAAAATTAAACCTTAGAATAGAAAGAGAAGCTAACCAACCTAATAAGCCTGTTAAGATAAACAGATGCCTGGACACCAGCAAAAATTACAAGCCATGCTAAGAAACAGGAAGGCATGGCCCACTCTAATGAACAAACTAAAAAACAGAGGAGATGAAGAATGTGGAACAACTAATCAAGGAACAAATATCATGAATAAACTTATTGAAGTGAAGGAAGAGATAAAGAATATTAAGAAGACACTGAGGGAACATACTGAAGAAATTGTAAACATACATAAAAAGATAATGGATCTGATGGTGATGAATGGCAAAGTGCAAGAAATCAAAAATACTCTGGGAGCACATGACAGCAGATTTGAACAGGCAGAGAAAAGAATCAGTGATGTCAAAGACAGTACAGCTGAAATCAGATAGATAGTAGAACAGATAGATAAAAAGATAGAAAAATCCAGCAGTACTTAGGGATTGGAATAGCAACATGAAATGCATAAACAGATGCATTATAGGCTCCTCAGAGGGAGTAGAGAAGGGAAAGGGGGCAAAAGGAGTGTTGGAGGAAATAATGGCTGAAATTTTCCCAACTTTTTTGAGGGACATGGTTGTACATGTCCAGGAAGAGCAGCACTCCCCAAACAGTACAAATCCTAACAGACCCACTCCAAGACATATTCTTATCAAATTGTCCAATGCTCAAGACAAAGAGAAAATACTGAAAGCTGCAAGAGAAAAGAGATCCATCATATACAAGGGAAGATCAATAAGATTAAGCGCTGATTTCTCATCAGAAACCATGGTGGCAGGAAGGCAGTGGTATGACAACAAGAAACTTGCTCTTCAAGAAATACTAAAGGGAGTTCTACAGGTTGAAAGGAAAAAACAGGAGAGAAAGGGTTGGACGAGAGTGCAGGAATGAAGGTTATTGGTAGGAATAACTGAAAAGATAAAAAGAGAAATAAAAACAGCACATGACATATATAAACCTAAAGAAAATATGACTAATATAAGTAATACCTTGACATGATAACATTGAATGTTAATGGATTAAACTCTCCAATCAAAAGACACAGATTAGCAGAATGGATAAGGAAATATGACCCATCTATATGCTGTCTACAAGAAACTCACCTTAGACCCAGGGATACAAGGAGGTTACAAGTGAATGGTTGGAAAACAATTTTACATGCAAACAATAACCAAAAAAGAGTGAGAATAGCTATACTAATATCAGGCAAAATAGAGTTTAAATGCAAAACTATTGTAAAAGACAAAGAAGGACATTATATTAATAAAAGTCTAATCTATCAAGAAAAGAAAACAATCATAAACATTTAGGCACCTAATCAGGGCACCTCAAAATACATGAGGCAAACATTGGAAAAACTAAGTGAAGAAATAGATGCTTCTACAATTATAGTGTGGGGACTATAATATACCATTATCAGCATTAGACAGACCATCTCTATATAGGATCAATAAAGAAACAGAGACCATGAATAATATGTTAAAGTATCTAGACCTAATAGACATATACAGAACATTACACCCAAATACAGGTGGATATACATTCTTCTCAAGCGAACATAGGTCATTCTCCAAGATAGACCACATGCTAGGCCACAGAACAACTCTCAATGATTTCAGAAAGATTGAAATTATACAAAATAATTTCTCTGACCACAATGGAATGAAGCTGGAAATCAGTAAGGGGCAGAGAACCAGATTAGGCACAAAGATATATAAGTTAAACAACACACTCTTATACAATCAGTGGGTCAAGGAGGAAATTGCAAAACAAATCAGTAACTACCTTGAGATGAATGAAAATGACAACACAATATATCAAAACTTATATGATACAGCAAAAGCAGTGCTGAGAGGGAAATTTATAGCCATAAATGCCTATATTAAAAAAGAAGAAAGAGCTAAAATAAAATACCTAACTGCATACTTGGAGGAATTAGAAAAAGAACAGAAAACTAATCACAAAGCAAGTAGAAAGAAGGAAATAACAAACACTAGAACAGAGCTAAAATGAAATTGAAAATAAGAAAGCACTAGAAAAAATTAACAAAACCAAAAGTTAGTTCTTTGAGAAGATTAATAAAATTGACAAACCTTTAGCTAAACTAACAAAGAAAAAAAGAGAGAAAATGCAAATACATAAAATAAGAAATGAGGAAAGGTATATCATCAATAACCCAACAAAATAAAGACTATCATAAGAGGATATTTTGAAAAATTGTATGCCAACAAGATGGATAACTTAGATGAAATGGAAAATTTCTAGAAACACAAAAGCCTACACTGATGAAAGAAGAAATTGAGGAATTCAACAGACCAATAAGTAACAAGGTTGAATCAGTTATCAAAAACCACCCAACTAAGAAGAGTCCAGGACTAGATGGCTTCACAGTTGAATTCTACCAATCATTCCAGAAAGAACTAACAACAATCCTGCTTAAACTCTTCCAAAAAAATAGAAGTGGAGGGAATATTGCCTAACTCATTCCATGATGTCAACATCACCCTAATACCAAAGACACAAAGATGCCACAAGAAAGGAAAGCTATAGATCGATTTCTTAATGAACCTAGCTGCTAAAATCCTCAACAAAATACTTCATAATCATATTCAACAGCATATCAAACAAATTATACATCATGACCAAGTGGGTTTCAACCCTAGTATGCAAGGACGGTTCAACATAAGAAAATCAATCACTGTAAAACACCACATTAACAGATCAAAAGAAAAAAAAATCACATGATCTTCTCTATTGATGCAGAAAAAGCATTTGACAAAATAGAGTACCCTTTACTGATTAAAAAAAAAAAAAAAACCACTTCAAAAGATAGGACTAGAAGGAAACTTTCTCAACATGATAAAGGGTATATATGAAAAACCCACAGCTAATATAATATTCAATCGTGATATGCTAAAAGCTTTCCCTCCAAGATCTGGAACAAGACAAGGATGCCCACTGTCACCACTCTTATTTAACATTGTATTAGAAGTACTTGCTCAAGCACTTACAAGAAAAAGATATAAAAATGTAAAATAGTGTAGCCATTGTGGTGTACAGTTTGGCAGTTCCTCAGGAAGCTAAATATAGAACTGCCATATTATCTAGCAATTCCGCTGCTGGGTATATATCCAGTAGAATTGAAAACAGGGACATGAACAGATATATACACACCAATGTTCATAGCAGCATTATTCACTATTGCCAAAAGTTGGAAGCAATCCAAATTTCCATCAACAGATGACTGAATAGGCAAACTGCAGTATATTCATACAATGGAATATTACTCAGCTGCAAGAAGGAAAACAGTATTAACACACAGGATAACATGGATGAATCTTGAAGACCTTATGTTGAGTGAAGTAATCCAGGCACTAAAGGGCAAATAGTATAAGACCTCACTGTTATGAATTAAGCAAATTGAGAAGACTAACAGAGCTTAAGTCTGGAAGATAGGTTTACAGGAGACAGAAAAGGAGTAGCAGGTGGTGAGCCAATGCCCATACAGACAAAATCTACAATAAGGGGAAGGGTGTAGTTGTGCAGTGGATGAGCATGACAGTAGTACAATGATGTGATTGGGTTTGGGGTGCTAGTCTGTGAAGAGGGAGTAGGCTGGGTGGTTGGGTTAGACTATCCATGTTTGGGAGGAGGGTCGAGGGAAAGAGCAGGTGAACTCTGGGGATTTGCAGATCTGTGGTTAAAACTAAAATTTTGGGAATGTTCTTTTGGCAAATATGACAGGGGAGGGTTATGTGTTGGGCATTGGATGTGGGCAGGTACATGGGACAGGGCACACCTGGGGCAGGCTTCTATGGTATATGTAAGTGTTCATTTTGTCATAGTGTGTTGTATCAGTGGGAGGAGACCCACACAATAATCAAGGTAATATCAAACTCCCATCCTGGGGGGTCCTGTTATGCTCTTAAGTAGTGGGGCAAGAATCTCTCAAGAACATAGGAAGTTCCTAATAAAAGAAAAAAGACCAATATGTCAAGCACCCAAAATTATTGCAAGTAACTATGTATCTTATTCTTCAAAAATTGAAACTTAATGATTACCATAGGTTCTGAGGGGAAGAGGAGGGAAGAATAGAATAGTTGGAAGGTAGGGCATTTTTAGGGCATTAGAATTGTTCAGCATGATCTTGCAATAATAGTTACAATCCACTTCAAATTTTGTCAAAACCTATAAAAGTATATGATCCAAAATGTAAACCATAGTGTAAACCATTGACCATGGTTAGTAGCAATGCATCAATTGTAACAAATGTAACATCCACATGTAAAATGGTAATAATCGGGGAGAGGGGAAAAGGGGGAGGGTGTTAGGTATATGGGAATCACCTGTATTCTCTAGGTGACTTTTCTGTATCCTAAAACTACTTTGAAGATAAAATGAAAAAAGTAAGACATTGGGGGAATATATGGAAGAAAATGTTACTGTACATACAAGACAACAGATCTTACAGTGATGAAAGATACAACATTTAAAATTTTTATTAAGGGGAGCAGATGTGGCTCAAGAGGTTGGGCATCCATCTATCATCGGAAGGATCGAAGTTCGATCTTCCGAACCTCCTGGCAAAAAAAAAGGCAAGCAGGCGAGCCGGACCCATGCGTGGCGAGCTGAGCCACATAGCAAGATGATGACACAACAAAAGAGAGATGCACAGGAGAGCCAAGGCAAGATGCACCAGAAACCAGGAACTGAGGTGGTGCAAGTGACAGGGTGCCTCTCTCTCACATCAGAGGTCCTTGGGATCGAATCCCACTGAAGCCTGGAGGGGAAGGCAAGAAACAGACATAGAAGATCACCCAGAGAATGAACACAGCAAGTGTGGGGCAGGAGGGAATTGACTCAATAGAACTTTACACCAAAAGGAAAAAATAAAAAAGTCAATTAAAAAAATTATTAATTCAAATTATTTTAATTTTTTTTGTATTTTATTGGTTATTTTTTAAATTATTATTGAATTTTCTTATTAATTTTATTCATTTATTTTGTTGGTTTCATTTTTGGAGAGGTTTTGGATCACAGAAGGGTCACAGCAGTGGCAGGGGAGGATCATTGGCATCACTGGTGCAGGGTGTCAGTGATGGGTGGATGCATGGGAAGGGGTTCATCTGGGGCATGCCTCTAAGATATATGAACATAGGGCATTGTCTCGGTGGGTGGTGATCCACACAAAAACCAAAGGAATATTGAATTCCCATTCTGGGAAATTCTGTTACATTCTCTAATAGGACAGCAAGGATCCTCCAAGAGCAAGGGCAATGTCTAGTGAAGGAAGACAGACCTTTATGCCAGGTCTTTGATACTGATGATTTTACTTATGATCCTTTTCTTGTGAAATTGAAACTTAGCCTAGTATTATATACTTCCTAAAACTTACTTCCTGAATGCCTCTTTGTTTTTCAAATGTGGCCTCTCTCTAAGCCAAACTCAGCATATAAACACACTATCCTCCCCCCAACGTGGGACATGACTCCTGGAGTTGAGACTCCCTGGCACCGAGGGATTATTACCAACTGCCAACTAGCAAAGCATCTGGGAAAAGACCTTGACCAAAAGGGGGAAATGGTAAATAAAAATGAGTTTTTAATGGGTAAGACATCTCAAAGTGAGTCAGGAGGTCATTCCAGAGGCTACACGTCTCTGCAGGATCTCATTGACTGCCACAGCAAACAGTGCCTCAAATAGCAGGGCTCCTAAGGACTCTAGAAATATCCAGAAACTATAAGAAGAGCAGACAACTCAAGAATTCAGCACCCTGTCAATAGGCCTTACTTTGGAATTTATGCTCCCCAGTGTAACAGAGTTGGACCCCTTTGTAGGTTCTCTACACAGGGCTCGTCTGCCTCTTATTATTTGAATCTATAGTTAGTACTATACTTGATAAATATATGTCCCATAGACTTAAATCTTTGGTCCATCCATGTGCCGACTGAGCCCTGAATTTCACCATAGTTGCAATACCTACTCTCCAGCTCACTGGACTTACCCAGGACAACTAACAAGGAAATGATAAAGGACAATGCCCATCCCAAGGAACAGCGAGTGTCTGCAACTGCAAGCAAGATAGTTCCATCCATCTGCCACATGGGATCTAAGTTACCTCTAAATTAGAAGCAGAGTGGGCATCACCATCCCAAAATCCTCAAGATTGGGGAATGAACGATGGGCTGTTAGACTTATTATTATTCTATTATAGACATTATTATTCTAGCAATGGAAGAACTCTTATCATTGATGTAAGAGTGGCCACCAGAGTTTCTGAGGGATGGGTGAGGGAAGAATAGGTGTAACCTGGGGGCATTTTGGGGGCATTGGTTTGTCCTGCATGACATTGTAGTGACGGATATAGGGCATTGTATATTTTGTTATAACTTACAAAATTGTACAGGACAGGTTATAAACTATAATGTAAACTATAGTCTGTGGTTAGTAGCAATGCTCTATATGTTTTCATCAATTGTAACAAATGTACCACACTAATGAAGGATGTTGTTAATGTGGGAAAGTGGGGGAGGGAGGGTGTCATATGGGAATCCCTTATATGTTTTATGTAGCATTTATGCAATCTAAAGCTTCTTTTAAAAGAAAAAAAAAATTTTTAATTAAAAAAAAAAAAAGTATGTGAGAGGCCTAAGACATGGGCAGCACTTTCTAGTGCAAACTCTACACTTTCAGCACTTTACATCGCTCCATTATATATAAACAGTTTTACCAACCCTCCCCCCTCAAAAAAAAAAAAAAATCTTACAATCGGTCACAAACTTTAAGTCACAAATAGTCTTGGATCAGTTATTGAAATAATCCAATCCAATATATCAACCAATACGCCAATCTTTATTCAAATGTAGGACTTCTGAGAAGGAATCCTCTTTCACTTCTCTTTTCCCCTTGTTTGCTAACTGTGACTTCTGGGCACTCCAGGGCTAAATGCTTGGGTGGAGAGGAAAAAAGAAGGGATAGAAAAGTTTGTACATAATAGGTACTGTCAAAAGATGGCTTCATGTTGTCTTGACCAAAATACTTAAAGCTAAGCCTTTCTCTTTTAGGTCCTTTTGGGATTTTTCAGAGGGGCTTCTGCCCAATGATGCATTTTATTTCTCCAATTGGCCCATCCTATTCAGTCTCTGGTTTTCTGGAAACCGACTCCATACTGACCTTCTGTTTTCAGAATGAGACCTCTCTTGATTTTAAATTTTTCCAGACCAGATTTCTCACGCACCACCACCTCCCTCGCACTCTCTTCCACATGGCTCATGTTGTGCCTAGGGAGTCTTCGTACATCCTTTGTCCCAACAAACTCTAGGAGTGAAAGCCAAACTGAATACAGCAACAATTCTTCCTGGAAAGTGGCTTTCCAGCCCTCCTCCAACCTCTATATTTCCTGAAAGGGAGTCAAACACCAGCCCACTCTGTGGTAACTGCCACTTCCCCTTAACAAGCACTTTGTGTGACCCACTGATGAAGCTTGCCACAAAATACAGAATGAGACAAGTTTTATAAATTTCCCTTATAAAAGCCTTAAAGGGAAGCATTTCCCATTTGAATTCTTCCTAAGACTTTCCTCTGTAACTCATAACTTTTCATCTTTCTTTTTCCTTCCCATAACCCCTGATCATACATACATCCTTTTGATTACCACAACCATGGTCATAAATTAGGCATGAATTGCCTCACTGGGGTTTTACTGCAAATTGATCTATACATTGGGGACAGTATGCATAATCACTGCAATAGGAATTAAGACATTATATAAAGTTTAAAACATGCAAGCCCTACCCATTAGTACTGTTCTTAGGTCTTCTTTCTGCATATATCCAAATCAAACAAAGTTGAGATTTAGCGTCACCTACTTATTATCTACAAATATCAGACAAAAATAACATTAATGACCCCAACTTTGCTTATGCTAAATAGGTTTAAAAACTTACATAGAGAGGAGAAAAATACTCAACATTTACATTTGTTTTTTGCCAATTCCTACTGATAGTATTTAGTTTCACAGTTTTGGATAGGAATTTGGTAATCAGAAGAATTTATACATAAAGATCAAATTGATCGAAAAAGTTTTGTTTGGGTTTCCTAATGGTGATCATTAGGATTTAGACAGTCCTGTGAAATACACAGGATTTCTTACAGTAAATAAATAGGAATCCCAAGGGGCTGAGACAGAGACTATAAAGACAAATACCGACTTGTTAGAACAATACTGGTTGTAAGATAAGGCTGGTCAAGGCTCAATATGAAGTTATTTAAAAGAAGTCATGAGAATCCCTAAAAGAAGCAGGCCCCAAACCAGCTGCATCAGAACTACCGAGAAAGTTAACATGCTTCCCAAGGGAAAGTCATGGATTGTCTACCCAATATCCATTCTTTGCATCATAGTGCGTGATCCTGATTTTCTTGGTGGTGGTGTATCCAGCTAAAAGCAAACCTCATGCTTTCTTTTGTGGGTTGGTGAGGCCCATGTGACTAAGTTCTGAAGAGTGAATATGAGTGGAGGTTGTTGGATATGACTTTTGAGAAAGTTCCTTAAAGGGGGATGAAAAGCTGGTGTGAACTTTTTGCCTTTCTACCCAGTGCTCCTTCCTGCAATGTGGAATTTAGAGTTTAAGACTGAAGCCATCTGGGGATATGAAGAAGTCTTAAAGATGGCAGTCCACAGAACAGAAAGATCAAAAGAGCCTCGGGGATTGGGGGAAGCAGGTATAGCTCAATGGTTGAGCACCTGCTTCTCATGTAGGCGGTTCCAGATTCCATCCCTGGTACCTACTTAAAAAAAAAAAAAAAAACAGCCTGGGCTTCTAATGACCTTGCCAGCCCTGGACTGTTTCTTCTTGGCTTCTTTTATAAGAATGTAAACCTTACATATTTAAGACCCTTTTATTATTTGTCACCAAATACTAAACAGAGTGATGCTGGCATTTTCTTAACCTTACCAAATTTCAACAGAAGAATTTTAATTTCATACAACTATAACTTCATTGACAGTGATTATAAGTCATTTTGATAAGTTAAAATATGGGGGAAATGTGTGTCTTAGAAATGGAACATGTATCAGAGTTTTCAGTTTATTCAGCTGCTTTAGCTTATCTGAAATTTTACGAGTGAAGTCATTGATTCTGCAGAAGACTCATATTGGAGTCCCCAATATAAGAAGTTAAATGGCCATGAGCTTTTGTATAGCTTTGTGCATATCCAGCACAGAAAGGAAGCTGAAGGAAATTCAATCTAACACAGGTATTGCAACCCACAGTTGTGTGGAAGGCAACATGTCAGTGAGAAAGCAGCTATAGTAACATCAGTGTTAGTGAATTTATTTGTTATAGGGATAAGAACCTCTTGTACTGTAACGGACCTTAAATTTCCAGAGGGAGTCTGGAAATCATGGTAGCCTACAGATAAAAAACAAAGTGAGACCCAAAGGAAGAAGATGCCAACCAGAGCATGGAGGAGAGACTGGCAGTTAAACTTCCCCTGGCACAGGCCATCAGTAATTAGCTTGGTTAATGCACCTATTCTAATTGCCTAGCAAACTCACAGTGCTGTTTGGGTTTGTCTCCATTAATTCATTTTAAAAAACTTTAAGCTCCTAGTTAAAGAAAGCCTTTTAGAATACCCAATTCTGGAGGGCCTTTGTAAGCATTCAGGGATTATTATAACATTGCGATTCAAGGATACACCAAACAACTGTTCTGGAAATGAACCATGGCAGGATTGGACTTCCAAACTGTGAACAAACAGAGATTATCCTCACTTAGGGTGAACACTATTGCAACCACACATAATAACTTATACCAGTAAAGAAAAGAAAGTAATATTCTTATAAAAAGGAATCAAACATAAATATTAGATTTAGAAAAAGGAGGTGGTTCTGGAAACTGTTGATGAATTATTATTAATATTATATATCTTTTACTAGGTAAAATAAAATAAGTAGTCTATAGAGACACAGCACAGCAAATCAATTTTTACTTTTTCACTCCCTCCCTGTATTAGAATTATACAGCCACGCCCTTTGCCCTACGACTTTGCAGCCCCTCCCTTACAATGGCCAAACCTAGCCGACCCACAGCCTGCAAGAGAGCCATCCTGCAGAGCCCAGACTAGATCACAGCCTCAGACTTTTGGAATGGTTCGTTATTCAGCATTATCATGGTATTAAGAGTCTGATCAGTGCTCAATAAATGCCCAATATTAGTGGGCATTGTTAAAAACTAAATAATGCAAAAAATAAAAGTATATAGCCCAATATATAATGCATTTAATTCCATTTTGATTTGTCATAGTAGCAATCTTTAAAGTCTAAAGACATTGAATATCCAAGTAGTACATGAACATACTGAGGCATATAAGATATGTTGGCTGATAGTTTTGTGCTTTTTTTGAAGTTATCCAGGATAATTTAAATTTAATCATGGGTTTCCATATCCTACCTTTCACCTTCAACTATAACCTCCCAATAAGTAGCATTATTCATTCGTTTGTTTGTTTTGCTTTTTGGGTCTTGATGCCCTCCTGCCTCCGTTCACTTCACAGGTGAGGAAAATGGCCAAAAGGTAAGCAAATGGAGACTGTAAAAGAGGAGCTCAGACAATCCACATACACAATGACCTGCCCCAAATGAGAATTTGTGAAACTCTCTTGTATGAATATAATGTTGTAAATAGCTTCTTATCCAAGACATACAATCTATTCTTTTAAAAAGTAAAGATCATTTCCAAAGACTGAATGCAAACAGACAAAATGATAAAAAATACATTCCATGTTTACTGATATTAATGAACAATTAATGTTTACAGTGTTTACTCATTGACTCTCTTTGAAACACATCACCAACTTCCTATTTATCTCCCTTCCCCATAATATTTGGTACATGATAGTCACTCAAAAAGATACATATTAAATGAAAAATGAATGACACAAAACATAGTTTCAAAGGTGTTTATTATTTAGCGAAACAATAATTTTTTAAATTGCCAGTCATGAAAAGAAATATACATTACCATGCATGTTAAGTATTCATCGAATTTGTATCATTGCTAAGCAAAAAACATTTTATGCTCTGTGAGAAAATGTAATTCCTGAGATCATTGTTGGCTTTTGTCAATCATTTTCCTCACAGTCAAATTATCTTTCTTTAAGTGATGTGGGAGTGTGAATTGGGGCTACGATGTTCAATTTTAGACCGACTTTCTATATCTGCTAAATGAATAAACAGGCCCTATCTTTTACAAAAGATAGAAAAATAGCCGTGGTGTGCTGATTTTTCCCCCAAAGTATCCCATACAGCAAAAATGTAAGCTAAACACAAAATGAGTCTTTTCTTGATGCCCAATCACCGATAAGGAGCGTATTTTCTCTAGTTGATCAGTCCTTGATGTATAGCAGCCCAACCGTTGCTTTGCATTTATTTTAAAAACTCTTTGCTACATAATCATGCGCATCTTTAAAAATTAAATTGCTTAAAATTTCATTCAGTTTCTTTCTGCAAACCAACATATTCTTCACATTCCCAAAACAAATGCATTGAACACCCAAGAATTGTACTGTTCTGCCATTTGTAATGGGTGTATCACAACATAAATTATTAAAAAGAAATTCTGTTTTTATGGACTCTGCTAAAGTAAACACTTAGAGATAAAGTATCAAAGGCTGAACTTAGTAGGGATAGCAAAACTTTATTGATTTCATAATTCATATTGTTTTAAACAATCCTACAAGTCCTTAACTGAATATAAAACAGCAAAAACTGTGAGCAATCATTCTTTCTTCAGTTCTGTAAGGTCTTGGAATAATTTATATCTGTTCTGGATACATTTTGATTCTTTTCCACATTTTGATGTCCTTGCCCTTAAAAGACTAGAACAAAATAATTGAAGCTAAGCCACTCTGAAATCACTTTAACTTTGACCCCTACCATAGAGTTCCAAAGGCTTACGTGACCTAGTTTGTATTTTTCTTTGGGTCTTGGTGTCTGAGTGATTGTAGACTATTGCTTCAGAATGGTTTTCTAATATGTATACAACACAGAAAAGTATATATTGACAAAAGATCCCATAGACCAGGCACTTTGAACTGGAACTGAAAACTTTTGAAGGCTTTAACAACAAATAATGGCCTATTTCACAGATCTGAAACCAATAGTTTTCTTGACCTAGAGTTGAAAACAAAATTATCTTTTAACTAAATAGGATCAGTATAAAAACCCCTTTGGAGATGTTTTGTTATTATTATTATTATTTAGTAAATGCCTTCATTAACAACACCATTTCACTTCCTATTACTCCAATTCAATTTCTCCTGCAAACAAAGTAATGAGCAGAATGGCTGTGAATCCAGTTAACATTCCAGCATTCTGAACAATGAAGAAGGTGAAATCCGTTTTTCTTCCAGTTACCTTTTCTCTCAGCATCTCATTCATCTCTTGAAACTAGAAGAAAGATACATTGTTAGATAACTGATGCCATCTTGTGGTAAAACATGAAACAGACATTTAGAGATTTCAGTGAGGGTAAAACGATCATTTATTACAGATGTTTAGTACAGTTAGCATGTTAAGGATAACTAGCCCTTTTCTCTATCAACAAGAGTCAAAGAAGTGAAACTGTGTTCTTCTCTAATGATGTCCATCTGTGGGGTAGGAATTAGCTCATTCTCTCCTCTCTTTCTCTCCAGCTCACTCTCTCCCTTGCTCTCCCTTGCTCTCTGTGCCCCATCCATACCAACTTTCTTTCAGGATTTCAGATGCATCCAACTCTTTCCAGTCTCAAAATCTTCATACCATGCTATACACCTGGACTCCTCTGCCTCCATTGTTTCAGTGGGATAAATCCTTTGGATCTAAGCTTAAATCACACCTTAAGAGATGCTTCCCTTAGCCTCCGCAAATTTACATTAGATTCCCTGTTATTGAATATCATCATATATATACTTTTTGCTTTTTTTCGGAGCTTTTATATTATTTATAATTATTTGCTTATTTGTATTTTTTTGTTTGTTTGTTTAATTTCTGCTCTACTTATTTCTAGATAGAAAGCCCCATATAGAAGGACTGTGCCTATTTTGTTCACTCTTGGGTCCCCAGTGCCTTACAGATTTCTGGATCTGGCACAGAAATATCAATAGATAGTAAGTGATAAAATAAATTTTTAGAAATCACTATACACTAATTCCTGACCTTTTCAATTTGTTCCCTTCTGCTTGTTCTACCTACACAAAAGCATAAGGTCATTAAACAAATTATGCACTATTCTAAGATTGAAAACTGTAACAATCTCATTGCAATGAAAGCAACTAAAACCCCAAGCAAGTCCTGTGTTTAAAACCATCCTTTCACAAATACTGTATGATTGCGCTATTATGAACTAAATATATTGTATAAACTCATGGAGCTAATAATTAGATTATAGGTCACCAGAACCACAAGGAGGGTAGAGAATGGAAAGCTGAGGGTTAATCTATATAGAATTGGTAAAAATGCTGTTTATATATCTTTGGAAATGAATAGAAATGGTTAAAGCATATCATGGTGCTTGTAACTAGCAGTGCTATTACATGGGTATAACAGTGGTTGAAAGGGAAAGTCTAAGGTCATGCATTTTCCTAGAAAGAAAACTACAAACTGTAACATGGGACTGTAAAAGATAGTAAAACCTCATGTAAAACACGAATATAGGGGGTATTGAATATATAAGATTGTTTTTACAAAATATAAATACAAGTATACTAGAGAAAAGGAAAAAGAATAGCAGCTATGTATGGTAGGCGAGGCACAGAGAGATTGAGAGGTGATGAGTTTTGTTTGTTTGTTTATTTGTTTGTTGTTTATTATTATTATTGGAATAATGAAAGTGCTCTGGGAATGACTGGGGTGATAAATGCACAAATACGTGATTAAAATGAATACCATTGATTGTACTCTTTCGATGGATTTATGCTTTATTAACATGTAACAATAAAATTGATTTGTTGAAAAAATAAAAAAGGCATCGTTTCTCAGCAGATCATTTCTACTGAAAAGGCTACATGAGGAGATCTGTAAATGCCAACTTTCCAAAACATATTCCAAAATAATTCGCTATATATGCAGTGGTGCATTGTACCAAAATTCTGAGGGATATACAGAATTCACAGTCAAGCCATATGCCTGATTTAAGAAAATTTTTGCTAGAATAAAATCAGTGACAAATGTGAAAGCATCCTGAAAATAAGCAAAACTGCTTAAGTATATACAGCATCTTTATCATTATTATTTCTTTAAATTAAACAACTCTAATAGATTCTGTTCTTCTGTCAGAGAAGAGAGAAATTATGACCTAGAATAAAAATAGGGTGAGACAGTGATGCTGTGAAAAAATTATATATATACATAGGTGCAGTGGTGGTTCTCAGTGGTGAAATCCTTGCACTTATAAGGGACTGTACAAAACAATAAACAGTACTAGACAGTCATAATTTGGAGCCAAGAATGCAGATGAGGGAAAAATTAAATTATTAAATTATAAACGTAATGCATATTCAGTTCAAATGCAAAGTCGAGAGTCCTTGATTTTCATACACTTTAGCATATTTTCATTTTATAGAAAGCTGTCCATGGTTCCTTTGAAAATGCAAAGGACCATTGATACTTCCTCTCTTGTAATCACACACACATATACACACACAAAGACAGACACACCATAAATATAAACATGGAAATAAATATATCCTGACCCAAATAAATGTTGTCCAATTTTAATTTTACCAATTTTTATTTATCAGTTTTAGTTTAATCCAAAAGGCTTTTTACTTTTTAGATCTTTGAAATAATAAAATGCTATTTACCCTGGCAAGTTATTCCTCACTAAAATGAGGGGAAAAGCCCTTGGGGACATGCTGTAACAGAAGACAAGGGGTATTCATCACTAGGCAAAAGGAGACCTATGAAAATAACTCTAATTCAGCAAATATAAATCATTTTATCCTTGGTCAATAAAACCGGAGATTAAAGAATCCATGGGAATCACTTTCAAATTACTAAAAGTGAAAACAACTCAAGGAAAGTTATCTGTTGAGACTATTCTAAATTACAACAGAAAGTCCTTTCACACTGTGGAAAGCAGGTCACCATTGGTCAACTCATAACCCAGATGTTCATTTATAAATTTTAAATTCAAACAAAAGAAAAATTTTAAATTTCTTACCATATCTGCCAGAGAAATATAGAGGAACATGCCTCCAGCAAGTGCAAATATAATATTCGGAGCAAAATTGTTGCCCACCAAAATGCCAAAAGCCAGCCCAACATAGCAGGAGCACGCAGAAAGGTAGTTAAATAGCAATGCTTGTCGGGTGCTCATCCCTGAACTGAGTAGGATCACAAAGTCCCCTAGAAGAAGAAAAGAGCAAGTGAATAGAGTTTCTATTTTTTTAGTGATATAAAAAATGATCATCAATATCCATCAAGGGCTCCTTCATTTTAATGCATCAGCAAGATTTCAAGAGCCAGTTACCTGAAATGAGTCATTTGACCAAGTAGTAAATTGACTTTTACATATTAGCAGAGACTCTTACCTAACTCATGAGGAAACTCCTCACACAGGATTGCTATAGAAGTGCTGAGTCCCTGAAGAAGAGACAAGGTGAAGGAAGCCCCAATTGCCAGTCCATCGATGAAATTGTGGAGGGCATCACTGAGGGTTACCATCCAGGCAAGTGTCCCTATTTCTGACAGGTTGGGCCCCTTCAAACAGGTACATGAACTTGACTCCCTTTTTGCATCCTGTAAAATAGCAGAAAATAAGTTAACATGATAACAAAAATTTCTTGAAAGTCTTATAGAAAAGGAGGAGATGAGTTATATCTTGACAGAGACAAGTAGTTCCAACATAAAGCCTTCCATAGTGTACAGGAGTCTCTAACAATAAAAAGTAGAAAAAAAGGAAACTTACAAGTAAGGAGAAAGGAAATAAATCAATTGTCACACCTTGAACAGGTTACTTAAAGACATTTTATTTTAGTTTATCGTTAAAATAATCCTTTAGATTAATAATTTAGTACTAAATTATTAGTACTGATTTCCTAAAATACAACAAATAGTAACCAAAGAATTTGATTTATTTGTATACTTTAAAATAAGTTATTCAAAGACAAATTTTAAAGTCCTTGCCATATTTCAATTGAAATGTGAAATCCACATTTAAAGCATGAAATCAATGACATTCTTGCAAATTATCAAGGCCTCAGTTTCTTCAACTGTGAAATGAAGAAAATGTATTAAACAATTCATTTATTTTTCAACAATTTATTAAATTTCCACTGTAAGTTCCAGGGACTGTGTTGGGTATTTTAGGTTGTAATGATGTGGTCCCTACCAGCTCTAAATTTCAATGATTCTCTTAACAAATTTCTTAAAGTGTGATTAGAATAGGCTTCCCTTTACCCTAACACTTCTTTACATTTAAAACAAAAATCTGGTCTTTTTACTTTGAGATATATCATAAATGCACAACACAATGAACAATATTGATTTAGTACATGTCAAATGGGTGACTTGGGTACAAGATGCCCAGGAGGAGGGGGCAGTGACTGCCAGAAGATAAAAAAAGGTGGTCATGGAAAAAGCCATAGAGGTAAGTGACCTGGGCTTTATGAAAAACGTACTGTGCAAAATATATATATATATATTTTAATTTAAATCAAAACAGTTATTTTTATCTTCCAACTTAGTTTACTTAATCACATGTTTATAATTTCCTTATTTACTCATGATGATTTAAAGAAAAGACTAAGAATACTGAGTCTGTACACAAGCACTCTTTAATTCTGCAAAAGAAATTAAATGGATGTATTGGTCATGATTCTCTTACTGTTAAGTACAGATATTATTGAGTCCACTTATTACGCCTCATATTAGCCATATAAATTTAGGTCAGAAATGATCCTATTGAGAGATCAACCGTTATACATTTTAATAGTTTTAGAACAAACCAAAGGCGGCAAGCATTCACAGAGTTCTTTTATAATTGACCTGTAACTAAACCATGAGCAGACAGAACACTAAGTTCAAGCCTCTAGTTGTTACTGAGTATTCTCTCTCCCTTTTTTAAAATTTGTTTTGTTTGCTTGCCTTCTTGCATCCTTGTTTGACTTGTACACTAAATGTGAAGTGATTTCTATCAACCCTAAAAAGGAAACTCAATCTAGTAACAAGTCCACAGTTGTGAAATGTAAGAGAACTGGGTTCTAGCCTGGCTCTGACAATAAATACTGTATAATCTTCAGCAAGGTTCTTAACATCTTTTACCTTAGTTATTAATGGAAATGAAAGTCCAAAGCAAAGCATAGAGTAGAATGGAAAGAGAAAGAATATGATGCTTCAAATATAATTGAAATGCTCTTGGTCTCCAGTCATTTGGCTTCAGGAAAACCCTATGATTATTTCTAAAACTCCTTTGCTAATGAAAATAGCCAATAACAGGAAAATAACAATTTCCAGAAACTGTGAAAATTCTTTCCTTTCTCTCCACCTTTCTGTGGAATGTGAGTAAAGCTGTTTTGGTCTTCAGAGGCTGCAATAATTGTCTTTCATTTTCAGTTTGAGACCATATCATTTTACTTCCTTGAAAAAATAATTTAAGAGAAACCTAAGGAGTTTTCAAGAAATCAGCTACTATTTTGCCAACGGAATTTAAAAAATATACTAATTAAATATTTACAGTTACTCTAATGGCCTATTTACACCACTCTAAAAGCTGCCTACTGTTGCTACGAATGAGGGTAGCATTAAAGCCCTGGTACATTCGGGAAACAGGATATCGCTTCTTATAAAAGGCCTGTATAATGTACTCCCCAGCTCACACAACTCTCATTGATACTGAGGAGTCGTAAAGGGAGTCAGAAAGTACCAGAAAATTAGTTAAATTTTAATGTAAATTGGAGAAACTGGTTGCTAGTATACTGAAAAGTAGTGTTTCCAAAAATGCAGGAATATCTGTATTACTCAGCACCGACTTCCAGAATAATTCAGATGAGGAACCGACTCCGAGCAGCAGCCGCCTGTTGTGTACTCACTGTTTGACATGAATTATGTTAAGAAGAGCTGGACCACTGAAGATCCCACCCTATGCACTATAAATGATCGATTGGCCCCGCAAAAAAAAAAGAGAAAGTGTTCTCTGACTGGCAGAGAAGATCTAGAAACACAAGCCTCTGAGGGCAATAAGCTTGGGAAAAGTGATAAAGAGGCAAAGAATGATAGATGAGAAGAGGGAAGAGAGCAAGAGTTATCTGCAGCCACCGTGACAGAACTGACAATTAGACCATAAGACAGGTGGCAAGAAGTCGGCATCCTTCCAGCCAAGAACAAAGTGAGCCACACACAAACAGAAACAAGAACCTGTTGTCTGTGTGGGGACAATGAGCACCCTGGTCTTTATTTCAATAGTTTTGAAAAACAGAGCCCATGTCTACTCCATATGTAGAGAGTGAGGGGTGAGGATACCCAGGGGATAAGGGTACCAGGGCCTCAATTACACTTAAAGATGAAACTATGGCACTCTGAAGATTTGGTGACCAGTGTTTTAAAAAAGAAGTTTTATAGCAGAGAAGTGAGCATGGAAGATACAGGACATACCACATGACAATAATTGTACTTTAACATACCTACCACTCATTATGTTCCTGGCACTGTTCAAAGCATTTTAGACATACCAAGTGAATCCTCACAATAAGCCTATGTGTGAATTATTCCAGTTTTACAAAGAGGAAAACAGAGATACAGAGACATTAAGTAGCTTGCCTGAAGTCTTATCTCTAGAAAGGAGCAGAACCAAGATTTGAACCCTTATGCCAAACAAGCTAAGCCCATGATCTCTAGGAAATGCAGGGTTTTATTTTCTGTGCTGTTCATTCTGTTCACCCACCATCTAGCACTGTAGGCACTCAGTGACTACTGGTTGATAATAATTAAAAGTGTAATAATAGTAAAAATACATTTTATCTCATCACAGCTTCACAACTCATTGTCACATGAATCATCTATTCCGATCTTTCCAAAGAGCAAACCCATTTATGCACAATTTACAAAGGGCATGCACAGAAAAATGTTCATTAATAATCCCAACTTGGTCTATCTATATAATATAAAACTCAGAAAATATAGAAGTGTTCTTGTTTGTTGGTAGTTTGTCAATTCTTAGTGACCTAAAGGGGTAGAGCTAAATTAATCTTGGAGGACAAGGATTATTTCATTTTCACTTTAGCTCAGAGTTTAGAATTTAGTAGGTATTCAATAAATGTTTCTTTTAAATAAATGATGGGGAGGGGAGCAAGTTTGTTGTGCTGAGCTGAATAAAGAAGTAGAATATTGAAATGATGTTCTAGTCAGCAGATGGCAGTGGGCTTCCAGCTGTATCCCAGTGACCACAAAAGGGCAGCAGATGTTTATCAGCAGCCACCTTGCATCTAAGTTTATGAGACACATTTTTCAGAAGAGTGTTTAGGGGCAGTGAGTGGTACTTAAAAATAAAAGTAGGGAAGCAGACGTGGCTCAAGCAGTTGGGTGCCCATCACCACATGGGAGGTTCCAGGTTTGGTTCCTGGTGCCTCCTAAAGAAGACAAGCAGGACAGCAAGCTGACGTGACAGGGCTGGCATGATGAGCGGATACAATGAGATGACACAATGAGGAGACACTATGAGAGACATAACAAGCAGGGAGCAGATGTGGCTCAAGCATTTGACACCTCCCTCCCACATGGAAGGTCCTGGGTTTGGTTCCCAGTACCTCCTAAAAAAGAAGACAAGCAGACACAGAAAACACACAACAAACAGACACAGAGAGCAGACAGTGTGTGTGTCGGTGGGGGGCATAAATAAAATAAATAATTTTAAAGAAATAAATAAAAGTAGTAACAACAAAGGCAACTAATATTGAGGGCTTACTGTTTGCAAGTAAATACCATTAAATGAGTACTACTGTCACCATTATTACAGATGATGTAAATGAGATTAATAGAGGTAAGGACTTGGCCCAAAGCCACAGAGCTAGAAAAATGGAAAAGCCATGATTAAACCTAGGCTGTGTGACTCCTAAGCCTATGCACTAAGAACTAGAAAGCCTGCTCGAGGAAACTGTAAGAATTTTAGATAAGAAATTTCTGAGTTCAGTAATTAATTGTTGTGATAAAGGATTATTTCATTGCTATTTGCCAGCCTCCACCCTGGAAGGTGCCAATGATTCAAGTGTCTTTGGTTTCGAGTAGAATACATTAAGCTGATGTTCTGAGGTTCGCTATTTCAGACATACTTTAAATAATACCTCTGATAACAGGGAGTGGAAGAGGACACCGTCCCTGAGCTTTCAAATCTACTTTATATAACCTGTTGTTTATGGACTGCAAGGACGGATGGAAAAATACAGTTGTTTTCTTGACTGGCCCTTCCTGAGTTTGTTACATATAACAAAATGTCATTTTAGAACCAGAGATTTATTTGAGATCATCAGCACTATTCTAACGTTAAAATGCAGTAACCCTTTGAAGAAGGGCTATGATTTACAATTTTCTCCAATGTCATTTTATACCAGTAACCACTATGCCCAAGCTACTCTAACTTCTTTTCTGTTCCTAAAACTGACCAAGTTCTTTCCTACCGTAGAGACTTTGCACTGATTATTTCCTTGGCCTTAACATTCTTCTGCTTGCTCTTCACATGGATTGTTCCTTCTTACAATTCAGATTTTTAGGTTAAATGTTTCCTCCTCAAAGTGGCCATCCCTGACCATCCAAAATAAAGTAGCCACCTAAACCCCATCACATCACCACATTTTAATTCCCTGCACAGCATTTGTAACCCTTTGATGTTGGGCTGTATGCCCCAAAGGAATGAACCAAAGTGCCAGGAGAGCAGGAACTTTTTCTGTCTACTTCACTATGGGATCTCCAAGGTATAGAACAGAGCCCAACATTTAGCAGGTGATCAGTACATACCTGATGCATGAAAGAATGACAGGATGAATGACTGAATACCATCTTCCTCCCCTTGACTATAAAATTTCATTGATCTAGTCTATGGACTAAGGTTTCAGAACATGACATTTTACCACAAAAGAAGTCTAATGTAACATGGAAGCCCAGTTTAAGATCACCATTATTGTTCTAATATTGCATGACATTGAAATTTTCATCAAAGTCACAAACACTAAAAAGAATCAGGAGAAAAGTGGAGTATTTTTACAAAAGCGATGTCTGCCCAGTTAGAGTATGGTACAAGTCTACTTTCCAAATGCAAAACCATCATACATTTGCCTGTTTATTTTTCAACCTCGAAAACTATTAATGATGATGCCTCACTTTAGCTTTTTTGACATGTATTTTGTAACGTACTAGGAAAAGAAGTGAAATAGAAAACATTAGACCATAGACCTAAATGGTTTATGGAACCTTCAAAGGTAATCTTTACTGATGCTTTCTTAGCTATTCTATGTTTCTAACCTTAATTCACCTTCACTGAGTTGCTACAAAAGTTTAATAAAGTCACATTCATTAAGTTCTCTGATATTCCTAAGTAAAAGGGGATTCAGTAAAATAAAGTCTCTTCTTTTTTACTTTGAATATTCTGGTACCTGATAGAAATAAAAAGCAGTAATATTCCAGCCACTTTAAAAAGAATTGGGCTCACACATTGGTCTTCCTACTCTTAAGAACTCAAAACTTGCAATACTTCTGAATAAACTGGGCTGATGATTAGCATGGTGAACAAAGTCAAAGACAGGAGAAAGTCACCAGCTAATAAAAATAAATATGAAGTCATTTATTAAATTGGACTAAGATTCTCATAAAGACAGTTAAATTCCCTATCTAAAAAGCAATGATTTTGATTCTAACCTGAAGGTACATTTATTGAGAGAGAATAATTAATTTGGTCTTTGAATACTTTCAATTCTTTTTTTAGGAGGTACCAGGGAATGAATTCCAGACCTTGTACATGGGGAGGAGGCACTCAGCCACTGAGCTACATCTTCTCCTTAATGAGAGTTAGGTTTTTTTGTCTATTTGTTTTTTGTATTTAGGAGGTACAGGGGATCAAACCCGGGACCTCATACATGGGAAGCAGGCACTCAACCACTTGAGCTACTTCCACTCCCCACCTATAATTCTTTATTCACTAAGGTTATCAGTGAAGTATCAGTAGTTATAAAAATGATATTTGTGGTCTGGACATTTTTATCAGACATAAAATTGAACAGATCTGAATATAGAGACAGATGTATAACTATAGGGATGTGTGTGTGTGCCTATGTGTGTGAATGTATGTGTGGGTGTATGGCAATCTGCTAATACTCTATTATAAAGTATCAAACTCAAAAAGCATTTTGGCAAGACCGCACTTAATTTGCAGGAAGCTTAACTTTATGTTCTTTCTCATGTAAGATCCTTATTCTGAAATATATAGAATAAATATAACATGAAATAAAAGAATATAGCATAAATTCTGTATCCCCAAGTACTTTTCCCTGGGACATGGGATTTCACTTATTACAGTAATAAAACACCTCATGCTTTGGCAAATTTCCCATCATGCAGTCAACTGAGTAAAAAGTACTCACCAGTTGTTGGCCCAGTATTTCCAAACTGTAGAATGTAGCATGTAAAGAATATAGCACTATATAAATATGTTTAAATGGTAAATAGCAGAAGCCAAAGAAAAGGAAAAGTCTACTCTGGCTAGTCCCATAATTATGACATGGACATTCTTTATAATCCAACATGGAAAATAAAAACTTGTACAAGGTGATATTAAAGAGGCACTGGCAATAGAATATGTATTAAAATTTTTTCATTACTTACATGGTTTGCAACTGTGCTTTCTACACAATTGGACTACACAACACTTTCTGATGCTCAAAAAAATTTTGCTTGAACCTTTGATATTTTTCCCTCATTTCTTAAAAGAAAACTATATTGGCATTCATTCTCAATTTTTAAAAAATCAATCAGCATACATGACAGAGCAACACAGCAATTCTTCATTATGCTAATGGGGAAAAATTAACTTGACATCAAGCTTAATTGGGTAAAACCTCACTAATTCTTCTAAATAAGGATAAATCCTGCTTGATTAGTGAAAGCAATTTACTATAGAACATGTTTAGATAAATGGACTTTTATTGCTCTCAAACTCACACTAACAAACTGGGCTTCAGCAGCTAGTACATGGTATGGTGGAGGTCCTTAAACAAACCTGCCATAATGTATGGATAAAATTATTTTAGTATATCGATAACATAATAGGAAGTTGGTCTATCCTTAGATAACTTAAAAACTTTAGGTACAATCTCATCCACAAATGGTTTCAAAAACTATTTTTATAGATGATCCCAGCATACTCCATAGCTCAGTCTATAAACAAACTTAACAAATCACAATTTCTCAGCTATGAAAGATTAGTACAGTTAAAATTACCAAGGTTTCATTCTGCAGGCAAGCCTCAACTCACTACAAGTTATATTCCAAAAGTTCATTTTTAATTTAATTGTTAGAAATTGTAACTGATTATATAGCAATGTTCTCCAGAGGAAGTTAGTGTCATGTATATGGAACAATTACAGGCTTGGGAAACCAGATCCCAGGAGGGGATTTCATTGTAGCTTTCCCATTTATTGCCTGCACGAACTTGAGTGAGTTAGTCAAAAACAAAGTCTTAATTTACTCATCTGAAAATAGATTTAATACCTATTTCACAATGCTGCTATAGAAATAAAACATAATAATAGCTATAAAGCACCCTCCAATATTATGCCACACATTTATATTTTTTCAAGTATTTCTCTACAGCAGAGTTGGGAGATCATGGAGTAACTTCAGTGAGTTCATGAATCTCTTTAAATTTCATGGAAATTTTAATGGGTCTCTGTATTCCCCTGGTGCAAAAGACAATGAGTACCTAGCTGATGTAACCAACATGTGACAAAAACACCCCCTTAAAATAAAATAAAGGACAAACCCCACATGCTTAGAACTCTGGAGGATGGTAGAGCCTGGAAAAGGACTCCACATATGCTGAATCAAAGAAAAAGAAAAATATCAGGTAGAAAATTTCTGTCCCAAACCTGCTGTTCCCATTCCCCTCCCCATCACTTAGTCCTGCACAGCTTGAGAGTCACTCAGAGGCAGGAGTCCAGGTCCTTCCTACCAATGACAGAGAAATAGAGCTGCTGGCAGGAGCGAGTTAGAACTCTACACATATCCAGGAGCAGGGAACCAAGTCTGCAAAAACCCAGGGCAAAACACAATCCACTGAGGAGTGCTGCATACAACAGGGCCCCCAGTGGGGAAAAACGGAAAAATGAGGAAAGAGAGACCATGGTGGAACTGCTGGCAAGAAATGTTGTGCCCTGGTTCAATTCCGTTTCTGTTGGCTGTACCATCTAAACCCAAAACAGACTTTATGTTATGACCCACCTTTCTGGATTGACCCCATTTGGCTCTCCATGGCGGGATAGCCTAACGAGGAAGAAACCAGAAGCAGAAAAGCCTCACAGAAAAAAAAAGGGGGGGGGGGATTGGGGGGTTAAACTTCAGTTGTACTAAAGCATGGGTCCCAGAACTGAAAACTGTAAGGAAAATGGGGCACTGGGAGTAAAAGAGAAAATTAAAACAAATCTTAGGAGCTGGGGAGTAAATTCTGCATAGAAGCATGCAGAACAGATCAAGATTCCTAGAGAAGGAAAAGAGGAAAGGAAACTTTCTCGTGGAGGTGCAACAACTGCAGAAAAAGTACAGTCTTAAAAATTGCACTGCATATCCAGAGGAGAAAGAGTTGAGAAAATCTGAACAGTTAAACACAGGGTCTTCTAAAGGTATAGAATAAGTTGGACCAAGCATCAAAGAAGACCCTTAACACAAAGACTAGTAACAATAAAATCCAAGGCAAGAGGGAGAAAAAGACTTTCAGAGTTAACTCATCAATATAATCAGATACCCAGAAATCATCAAAAATTACAAGTCATACAAAGAAACAGGAAGATACAACTCAGTCCAGTGAACAAATTTAAACTTCAGAGGAGACTCAGAACTTGGAAGCACTAATCAAAGATGGTCAAATAAATTTCCTAAATCAATTCAAGGAGATGAAGGAAAATATGGCTAAAGAGATAACAGATATTGAGAAGACAATGTGTGAGAATAAAGAAGAATTAGAAGAATTAAAGGAAACCTAACAGGGGAGTAGATGTAACAAAGTGGTTGAGAGACTGCTTCCCATGTAGGAGGTCCTGGGTTCAATCCCCAACCTCCCAAAAAAGAAAATATAACAAATTATGGGGATGAAAGGCACAGTAAAAGTGATTTAAAATACACTGGAGGGGTGTGGGAAGAAGATGGAGTTAGACTAAGCAAGACTCAAAATTCACAAAAATAACAGAGAAAGATCCAAAAGCTGTCTGAGGGACCTACTTTGGGAGTCAACAGAAGAGGACAGTACTACATAACACCCAGGAGGGCAAGGGACAGAGAGACTAAGAACCTGAACCAACAAACATGACTTACTAAACCCCCGCAGCAGGAGGGAAGTGCTCTCCTCCACCACCTCCAATATATTAAGCCATGGTTAAAAAAAAAAAAAAAAAAAAAAAAAAAAACCTGGCTCACAGCAGCTGACTGAGAGGGGAACAGATATCTTCCTCCCAGCCAGCTGCTTCAAAAGAAAAGGAAGGGGAAGTCAGGGACTTTACTTCAGTGAATTTGGACAGCAGAGCCCACTTTGATCTTGGATCTGGGCAGACCAAAACACAGGAAAGCCAAGACTGAAACACTTCCATAGGAAAGGTGTGCCAATGAGCACCATCTGCTGGACAGTCTGGTAATTGCATGGGCAAAAACTGAAAGATTTACAATAAGTTTAACCAAATAGCAAATAACAGCTGAGGAAAAAAAAAAATAGGCAAGAGAGAGAAACTGGCCATCAGAGTAAATTCACCAACATATTCAGATGTGTAGAGATCAGCAAAAAATTACAAGCCACAGAAAGAAACAGGAAGAAATGGTCCAGCCAAAGGAACAAACCAAATATCCTGAAGGGATACCAGTATTAAGACAATTAATCAGTGATAATCATACAACCCTAATAAATCAATTCAAAGATTTAAGGAAGATATGACTAAAGAGATAAAAGATATTAAGAAGGCACTGGGGAAGCATGAAGACAACTTGAAAGTCTGCAAAGAAATGTAACAGACTTTATGGGAATGAAAGATACAATGGATGAGATTAAAAACACATTAGAGGGGGAAAAAACACATTAGAGATATGTAAGAGCAGATTTAAATTAGTCATTTCAAAGACAGAACATCTGAACTGGAAAAGACAGAAAAAAAAGAGAATGGAAAAAATGGAACAGAGTCTCAGGGAATTGAATGACAAGGCAAGACGCACATTTGCATTATCGGTGTCCCAGAAGGAGAAGAGAATGGAAAAGGGACAGAAAGAATATTTTAGGAAATAATAACCAAAAACTTCCCAACCCTTATGCAAGACATAAATATCAATATCCAAGAAGAATAATGCACTTCAAACAGAATAAATCCAAATAGAACTACCCTGAGGCATGTACTATTCAGAATGACAAACAGAGATATAAAGAGGATTCTGAAAGCAACAAGAGAAAAACAAAGCATCACATACAAGGGAAACTTGATAAGATTAAGTGCCAACCTCTCATCAGAAACCATGGAAGCAAGAAGAAAGTGGTATGATGTATTTAAGGAACTGAAAGGGGGAAACTGCCAGACAAGAATTCTATATCTGGCAAAACAGTCCTTCAAAAATGAGGTTGATTTCAAAGTCTTCACGAACAAACAAAACTGATAGAATGTTAGCAAAAGACCAGAATTACAAGAGATACTAAAGGGAGTGCTACAGCTTGAAAGCAAAATAAGGGGAGGAGATTTGAAGACAAGTGTAGAATGAAGATTATTAGGAAGGGTAAATTAAAGGATGAAAAGACAGACAACAGTACAATATGAAAACAGAGAGCAAAAGCACAAAATGGATGAAGTAAGTAATGACTTTACAGTACTAACATTCAATGTTAATGGCTTGAACTACCCAATCAAAAGACATAGACTGATAGAATGGATTTTTAAAAATGAGCCATCTATATGTTATCTACAAAAGAACCACCTCAGATGTAAGGACACAACCAGGTTAAAAGTAAAATGTTGGAAAAAGATATTCCATGGAAATAATAAACAAAAACAGCTGGAGTAGTGACATTAATTTCTGATGAAATAGACTTCAAATGCAAAACTGTTATAAAGGATGAAGAATGTCATTATATATTAATAAAATGGGCAATTCTCCAAGATGAAATAACTGTACTAAATATTTATGCACCTATCTTGAGTGGCTCAAGTTACATGAGGCACACACTGGCAAAACTGAAGGGAGAAATAGATGTCTCTACAATAATAGTTGGGGGCTTCAATACAGCACTCTCAGTACTGGATAAAACATCTGGACAGAGGATAAATAAATAAACAGAGAACTTGAATAATATGATGAATGAACTAGACCTAACAGACATCTATAGGGCATTGCACCCCAAAACAGCAAGATATACATCCTTTTCAAGTGCTCATGACTCTTCTCCAAGATAGACCATATGTTGGGCCACAAGACAAGTCTCAATAAATTTAAAAAGATTGAAATTATACAAAACATTTTCTCTGATCATAATAGAATTAAGCTGAAAATCAATAATGGATGGAAAAAGGGAAAATTCATAAAAAAATATGGAGATTGAACAACACACTCTTTAATCAGTGGAAATTACAATAAGAAGAAATTGCAAGAGAATTCAGCAAATGTCTTGAGATTAATGAAAATGAGAACACAACATATCAAAACAAATGGGACACTGCAAAGGCAGTTCTGAGAGGGAAATTTATAGCACTCAATACTTATATTAAAAAAGAATAAAGAGCTAAATTTGAAGATCTAACTGCATACATGGAGGAACTAGAAAAAGGACAGAAAACTAATCCCAAACCAAGCTGAAGGAAAGAAATAGTAAAGATCAGAGCAGAAATAAATGAAATCGAGAGCAAAAAACAAAACAGAGAACCAACACCACCAAAAGTTGCTTCTTTGAGGAGATCAACAAAATCGACAAACCATTAGCTAGACTGACAAAGAAAAACAGAGAAAAGAGGCAAATAAATAAACTCAGAAATGAGAGGGGGGACATTACCACAGACCCTGCAGAAATAAGAGAGATCATAAGTGGATACTATGAACAACTGTATGCCAAAAAACTAGACAATGTAGAGGAGATGGACAAATTCCTAGAAACACACAAACCACTTATACTGATTCTAGAAGAAATAGAAGGCCTCAACAAACCAATCACAGTGAAGAGATTGAAACAGTCATCAAAAACCTCCTAAAGATGAAAACCCAGGACCAGACGGCTTCACAGGTTAATTTTACCAATCATTCAAAGACGATCTAATACCAATCTTGCTCAAGCTCTTCCAAAAAAATTAAACAGAAATGAATGCCACCAAACTCATTCTTTGAAGCTAACATCACACTAAAACCAAAACCAGATAAAGTTACTAGGAATAAAAGAAAACTACAACCAATATCTCTAGTGAATATAGATACAAAAATCCTCAACAGAATACCTGCAAACTGAATCCAAAAGCACATTAAAAGAATTATACACCACAATCAAGTGGGTTTAATCTCAGGTATGGAAAGGAGGTTCAACATAAGAAAATCAATTAGTGTAATAAACCACACTGATAAATTGAAGAAGAAAAATCACATGATCCTCTCGATTGATGCAGAAAAGTCATTTGACAAAATACAGCACCCTCTCTTGAGAAAAACATTCCAAAAGTTAAGAATAGAAAGAAGCTTTCTCAATATGGTAAAGTGCATATATGAAAAACCTTCAGCTAACAATGAACTCAGTGGTGAAAGACTGAAAGCTTTCCTGCTGAGATCAGGAAGAAGACATGGATGCCCACTGTCACCACTGTTATTCAATATTGTGCTAGAAGTTGAGGCTAGAGCAATTAGCCTAGGCAAAAAAATAAAAGGCACCCAAATAGGAAAGGAAGAAGTAAAACTTTCACTATTCACTGATGGTATGATCCTATATCCAGAATATCCTGAAAACTCCACAACAAAGCTACTAGAACTAACAGATGAGTTCCACAAAGTGGTAGGATACTAGATTAATTTGCAAAAATCAGTAGCATTTCTATACACTACTGCTGTGCAATTGAGGAGGAAATCAGAAAAAAATTCCATTTATAATAGCAACTAAAAAAAATGAATAGGAGTAAACTTAACCAAGGATATTAAAGACCTGTATTCAGGAAGCAGATGTGGCTTAAGCAATTGGGCTCCCATCTACAACATGGGAAGCCCTGGGTTCAAATTCTGGGGCCTCCTGATGAAGGTAAGCTGACCCATGCCCCATGGAGAGCTGGCAGCCCACGCCCCACAGAGAGCTAGTGCAGTGAGGTGATGCAACAAATGAATTACAGATGCAATGCAATCCCAATAAAAATCCCAACAGCGTTTTTTGTAGAAATGGAAAAGTCAATTATCAAATATATTTGGAAGAGTAAAGGCTCCCAAACAGTCCAAAATGCCTTAAAAAAGAAGAACGAAGTTGGAGGACTCTCACTTTCTGACTATAAAGCATACTATTTAGCTACAGCGGTAAAAACAGCATGGTACTGGCATAAAGACGGACAGATTGACCAATGGAACCAAATTGAGAACTCTGAAACAGATCCTCATATCTACAGTCAAGTGATTTTTGACAAGGTGGTCAAACCCTTCCAACTGGGCCAGAACAGTCTATTCAACAAATGGTGCCAGGAGAACTGGATATCCATATCCAAAAGAAATAAACAGTATCCCTATCTCACACCTTATGCAAAAATTAACTCAAAATGTATCAAAGACCTAAATATAAAAGTGACAACTCCTAGAAGAAAATGTAGGAAAACCTCTTCAAGATCTTGTGGTAGGTGGTAGTTTCTTCAACCTTACTCCAAAGCACAAGCAACAAAAGAAAAAATAGATAAATGGAACCGCCTTAAAATTAAACACTTACGCACCTCAAAATACTTTGTCAAAAGGGTGAGAAGGTAGCCAACTCAAAGGGAGAAAATATTTGGCAATCACATTTCCAATACAGGTTTAATATCCATGATATATAAAAATACCATACATCTCAACAGTAAAAAAGACAAACTACCCAATAAAAAATGGGCAAAAGACTTGAAATGATAATTGTCCAAAGAAGAAATACAAATGGCAAAGAAACACATGAAAAAATGTTCAACATCACTAGTGATTAGGGAAATGCAAATCAAAACTACAATGAGATATCATTTCACACCTATTAGGCTGACTACTATTAAAAAGTCAAAAAACTGTAAATGTTGGAGAGTATGTGTAGATAGGAATGCTTTTTCACTTTGGTGGGAATGTAGAATGGTCCAGCCACCATGGAGGACTGTTTGGCAGTTTATAAGGAATTGAATATAGACTTGCCCTGTGACCCAGCAATACCACTACTAGATATATACCCAGAAGAACTGAGAACAGTGACACAAATAGACATCTGCACACAAATGTTCATTATTCACGATGTTCATTATTCACTATTGCCAAAAGGTGGAAACAACTCAGGTGTCCATCAATCGACAAATGGATGAACAAATTGTGGTGTTTACACATGATAGAATATTGTGCAGCTGTAAGAAGAAATGAAGTTGTGAAGTATATGAAAACATGGATGAACCTGAAGGACATTATGTTGAGTGAAACAAGCCAGACACAAAAAGGCAAATACTTTATGATTGTGCTATTATGAACTAAATATATTACTTAAACTCATGGAATTAATAATTAGAATATAGGTCACCAGAAAATCAATTAGGGTAGAGAATGGAAAGCTGAGGGTTAATCTGAGCAGAATTTGTTAAAAGGTTGTTTATAAATCTTTGGAAATGAATGGAAATGATGAGAGCACATCATGGTGTTTGTGACTAGCAGAGCTATTATATAGGTATGACAGTGGTTGAAAGGGAAAGTCTAAGGACATGTATATTACTAGAAGGAAAGCTTAGAAATGTAACATGGGACATAACATAGTGAAACCTTATGTAAAATACGAATATGGCTGTTATTGCATATATAAGACTGTTTTTACAAAATATAAATACAAATATATTAAAGAGAAGGAAACAGATTAGCAGCTATGTATGGCAGGGGAAGCATAGAGAGACTGAGAGGTCATGAGTTTTGTTTGGTTGGTTGGTTTTTGTTTATTATTATTATTATTATTATTATACTGGAATAATGAAAATGTTCTAAAAATTATTCATATGATTAATGTATAACTATGTGATTATACCAAATACCATTGATTGCACACTTTGGGTGGATTTATGCTTTATTAATATGTATCAATAAAATTGATTTGTTTAATAAATGAATTAGAGAGATGGAAACAGAATAAGCAGCTATGTATGGCAGGGGAAGGATAGAGAGAATTGATTGTTAAGGGATAGAGATTTTTTTTGTCTGTTTTTAGTTTATTTTATCATTATTGGAGTAATGAAAATGCTCTAATAATGATTGATGTGATGAATGCACAACTACGTGATTATACCAAATGATTGTACACTTTGAGTGAATATTGCTTTATGAACATCTATCAATAAAACTGATTTGAAAAAAAAAAAAGACTGGGAACCAGCAACACCCTTAACCTGATTTTTGCTACAAAAAAAAAAAAAAAAGAACTTTGGGTCTGACAGATCTAAGTTCCAATCCTGATTCTAACATTATTAACTTCTCTGAAACTCAATTTCCTCATTGCTAAAATGAAGATAACCACATCTACCAATCAAGATGTACATGCAATAATATTTGTAAGGTGTTGAATATATTCCAGCTATCACCACTTCTATGCAACATTGTCCTGTATGCCCTTGCCATGATATAAGAAAAATAATTGAGTTAGAAGAACTCAAAAGGAAGAAAAAGTGTGATTATTTGCTCTTTGATGTCTTCATAGAAAATCCAAAAGAATAAACAAAATATAAGAACTAGTAATAATGTTCAGCAATACCATGTTCTACTGGATACAAAATCAATATAATAAAATCAGTATACTCCTGCATATCATTTACAACAAGTCAGAAAATGCAGTAAAAAACATAACATTTACAATAACTGCAAAACTACAAAAGAACTTAGAATATTAAATCTAACAGAATAGTTTAAAGATACTCATACATAGAAATTACAAAAAAAAGTCAGCTGACCCCAATTGATCTCTAAATCCAATGCAATGGCCATCAAATTCCCAACAATGATGTTCATATGGAAGAACAGAGATAATTCTGAATGAATAAAAGAAGATGAGGAAACATGTCCTAGGAGATTCAAGGCCTACTAAAAACTACATCCAAGGAACAGAGAGTGCCTGCAAGTGTTAGCAAGATAGTTCCATCCATCTGCCCCATGGGATCTAAGCTCCCTCTCAATTAGAAGCAGAGTAGGCATCACCATCCCCAAATCCTCAAGATTTGGGAATGAACAATGGAGTATAGTAGACTTATTATTCTATCAATAGTATAGAGATTATTATTCTAGCAATGGAAGAACTCTTATCATTGATATAAAGGCAGTGACCACCAGAGATTCTGATGGATGGGAGAGGGAAGAATAGATGTAATATGGGGGCATTTTTTGGACGTTGGAGTTGTCCTGCATGACATCACAGTGACAGATACAGGCCATCGTATATTTTGTCATAACCTGTGGGGTTGTATGGGACAAAGTGTAAACTATAGTGTAAACTATATTCCATGGTTAGTAGCAATGCTTCAATGTGTGTTCATCAATTGTGACAAATGTACCACACTAATTAGGGAAGTTGTTGAGGTGGGAAAGTGTGGGAGGGGGAGGGAGTGGGGCATATGGGAAACCCTTATAATTTTTATGTAATATTTACATAATCTAAAGCTCCTTTAAAAATAAAAAATTTATTAAAACAACTACAACAATTAAGGCAGTGTGGTATTAAAGCAAAACAAAAATTTACTAACAAATGGGAAAGACTAGAAGCCCTCATACAGACACAATGATATAGAGAAACTTGAAACACGGTTGAGATTTTACAGATGGGGGGGGATAGAATGATCTATTAAATAAAAAGAGGTTGGAACAACTGACTCTCTATACAGAAAAAAAACTGGATCCCTGTCTTACATCATATACAAAAATAAATTCCAGAGGGAAAGTAAGACTTTTTAACTTTTAGAAGAAAGCATAAAAGAAGAAATTTCTTTACATTGGAACAGGGAAGGTTTCCTAAACAAAATGCAGAAAGCAGAAAACTTGAAGAAAAGTATCAATATGTTTACTACTTTAAAATTGACTCTTTCTGTAAAATAAAAGCGAGTGTAAATGAAGCAAAAAGACATTTATGCATATTTGTAACCCACTTAATCAATAAAGATTAGCTTCTAAGACATATATAAAATTCCTACAAATAAATAAGAAAAGGGAAAAAAGTCAACTAAAAATGTGCAAAATAGATGAACAAGAAATAGAAAAAGTAAACTTAAAACCAATAAGCATATGAAAAACTGCTGAATTTCACTGGTAATCAGAAATATACAAAGGCAAATCACACACAAAAAAAATACCATTTCACACTCATTAAATTGTCAATAAATTCTTTTAAAAGCACTGTTTCCAAATGCCAATAAACATGTGCAGAAACATGAATTGCCCTTTGTTGCTGATAAGAGTTTAAATGATAACCATTTGGAGAGCAATCTGTTGTTATTTAGTTTAATTAAATATGCTTCATAACCTCTGACCATTTTTCACACTTGTATTTACCCGGACCTTTCTCAACAGAAGTTCTGTGGGACAATTAAGCCCTAATGCCTCAAGGCAACATTTATACATAAATAATTAGTTTATCTTCTGTACATTTAGAATGCTACTATGTGCCATCCTTGAGAGAAGAAAGAAAACAGTGCCTCAAATGTCAGGCTTCTTGCCTCACAGAACTCCAGCTGAGAGGGGCTCAGGGGCACTTAGAAATATGAGAGTAATGGGGCTATTTGGGGGCTGTCATTAATGACTGGAGTGATGCTACTGACAGATATCACTTTGGAAGCCATAAATGCTTAATTTCCTACGATGCACAGGAGAGTCTTACACAAAGAATTGTTCTGCCCATAACGTCTTTAGTGGGCCCTGCCTCCACCCTAGATAAACCCTCAGACACGGGCACAATGAGATATGTGTAACAATGTATATGGCAGCCTTGTTAGTTACAACAAAGAGAAAAAAACAAACAAGCTATCATTGACAGGGAAAATGGATAAACACATAGTAGTAAATTCATACAGCTAAAATGAATTAATTATAATTATAAGTACTAAAACATGGGCCAAAAAAAAGCAATGTGCAGAAAAAAAATACTCAGTATAACACCTTTTTGCACAGTTTCAAAACTGCAAAATCCAATATATTGTTTATGGATGTATAGCTATATAATAAAAATATAAAAATGTGAACAGCTATGGTAAGATTAAATTCATATACTGATGAGATATATTTATATGATGGAATACTACCAAGCCATGAAAATGAGTGAACTGCTATTACAGGCAGCAACATAGACGAATCTCACAGACATAATTTTGAGTGAAAGAATCTAGAGGGAAGCAGCTGTGGCTCAATCAGTGGGGCTCCCGTTTGCCATATGGGGGGCCCTGGGTTTGGTTCCCGGGTCCTCCTGGTGGGGGCGGGCCCGCCCGCACGGCGTGGTTGGCTGACCCAGCCGGCACAGGCGGCAGGGGGGGGGATAAATGAATAGATAAATAAAATCTTTAAAAAAAAAAAAAAGAATCTAGATACAACTTACTACATAAAAAAAGATTATTCTATACAGTTGGAAGTCATAGGGGAGGAGCACAAATGAGGCTGATGGAGTAGCGGCGCTATTGTTTCATGTCTAGGTGGTGGTTACATGGATGGACTCACTTTGAAAAAAATTCATCAAGTTGCGCAATGATCATTTGTGCTCTTTTCTGTATGTATGTTTTGCCTCAATAAAAATGTTTACTTAGACAAATTTTAATCATCTTTCTCTCCAGTCTACCCACTCCCCACTCCACCCCCACCCTGAGGGCTCCCTGACTGCCCCATTTCTGTTAATCACACAATAATTTTTTTCAGTAATCCAGACTCAGACTCTCAGAGTCATTTCTGATCATTTGACTTCTTTCTTCTCAATACCCGCAGACCAACTCTTGCCAAGACCAATCAGTACTAACTGGATTTTTTTTTTTAAATCAAATTTGCCTTTCCTTCTTCTTTCCCACCAACATCAAACAGAGCCTCTGTTTTTCTGTCTCCCTCTGTGCTTTGTAAATCAAGTTGGAAACCAGAAGTTTTTGGAATCTTATGCCGATAACGTTCATAAAAGGTTTTTGTCCACTGTGAGCAGGACTCTTTGAATGGAGTTTTAAAAATTCTTAGATAAACACTATGTAGGATAGAAATGAGGATTTCTCTGGAGATGTTTAGGGTAACAGAGAGGACCTCTCTTTGAATGTCCTGTCTTTGAATGCCTTTTCCTTCTTTTCTTTTTTTCACTTAGTTTATTCAGCAGAAATTATATATGGGTGAGACTATAAACAGAGGGAAGAGAAAAACCTAAAATTAGAAGTCAACATTATGTAATGTTTTCATTATGTTTGCCTGGACCTGAAAACACATGCCAATGGATTAAAAATTATAAACTCCAGAAAAATATTAACCATTTGAAAGTTTATCAGACACTTAACTAAAATGTCTCCAATCCATATGGATTTCAAATCAGACCCTGACTGAGACCCTTAAGGATATGTAGGTCCTTCAAAAAGTTTAAGTAGTACAGATTTGTTATCTTACAAAGTGCTTTCATATACATATCTAATTTGAGTCTCCCAGCCAGCTAGGCATTGGTAGGGCCAATGTTATTTCTTTAGGAATTTTCCCAGTAAACGGTGATGCCACCAAGCTTCCTCTGTGAGAATGGGGGTTATCATTTTTGGCCAAAAGATTGGCTGATTTAAAGAGTCATAACAAATCACTCCTGACACTGAGTATCAACTAAAATCCTTTTGACAAATTTACATAACTAGGACAGGGTTTTATCTGGAAAAGCAAAAGTAGTTCTTAATGGAAGGTTTCCTTTCCTGGCAAGTTGTTCTGAGCAATGTTTCAAGACTATCCATTTTAGTTGTGATTTGATTTAGAGGACATGAAATAGCTCAAGTAGTGTGACTTGATTCACCGGTACTCTATCTCATCTTTAAAATTATGACTTACATTTTGTACCACTAAATTTTTCATCTTGATAATCTATAATGTTTCCATATCCAAATTTAAAAAAATTAATAGCACTAACTTCAACCCTTGATTCAATTTTAAGAGATTTTATGTGCCCCAATTATTTCAGTAATATGACAATCAGGTATCTTCCATACATAATTAAGGCTTCATTATTTTAATGTCCTTTCAAATTAATTGAATGTGTCCGATTGTGACAGATACAACTGGACTTATTAGGTACATAACTGTACAACTCTGATAGAGAATCCATGATGCAAAGACTAATAATATCATCATTCGAATGGGCAAATTAAATTGGACTTCAAAGTTCTGTTCTACTAAATGATAGCAAATGTTTCAAATTCTCTTAGTTTATCTGACAGAAGGCCAATGGCAGGCTTACAGACATTAACATTCAGAAGGTTGTCTTTATTACCAAATGGCCTGTGACTTTTAAAAATCAACTTCAGCTTCTAGGAAAAATAGTCAAATTGTAAAAATATAAATAATAGACATGAGCAAGCATGAAATTCTATATACTACCTTCTCATTGTGTTATTCTATCCTAGTGGGAAAATATAAAAATAGATTTTTTTAAAAAGACTTTTATGGTCTAGTACAAAGAAAAAACCCTCTTCGAAGCAATATTCATAATTAACCATATAGATTCGGAAGTTATCCCCAGAGAAATAAAAGATGAAGTGATAAGATTTGATGGGTTCACTGTGATAAAACATAAGGAAAGGAAAGAAAAGAAATTTGATGCATGAAAGAGAAGTGAAATTAATATTTATCACATGCTTGCAATGTTCCATACACAATTTTACATAATTGACTCATAACAAACATTTAATTTTCACAAAAATTCAGTAAGTTATGGACTTCTGCTCATTTAAGAGATGAGCAAAGATTCAGAGACATTCATTAATTTTGCCAAAATCCCACAACTAACACATTTTATTGCTAAGACCTAAACAATGATCCATGCACCTCCTAAGCCCTTGTCTCTTCCTTCACACCCATCTCCCTGCAAGGAAAAGACACTTCAGAAAGCACCAGGAAAGTATCAGCTAAACTGCCAATGGCACAAGGATAGCATTGTGTTACAGAAACCACTTAATGAACAATTTCAAGAGAAGGAGTGACAATGGACTCATCCAAGTCACCTGGCGAGGAGACAGCGATGGGCAGCGGCCATCCCAGGGAATGGAGAGGGCCTGCATCTGCAGGCAAGATCATCCCACCCACCATATCCATGGGATATAAGCCCTCTCTCACTTGGAGGTGGAGTGGACATCACCATCCCAGTCCCCTCAGGATTGGGGGAAGAACTATGGACTAGAGTGGACTTAATGGTATTCTGTTGTACACATATGGTGATTCTAGCAATGGAAGAAATTATAACAGTGAGGTGGAGCCGGTGGCCACTGGACACTTTTGGGGCAGGGAGGGGATGTGCAGTTGAAATAGAGGGGCTTTATCGGGACTTGGAGGTTGTCCTGAGTGCCGTTGTGGCAATGGATGTAGGCCATTTTAAATTAGCACACACCATTCAGAACTGTGTGGAGAAGAGTGTAGGCCTATGTGGTCTATGGTTGATGGCAAGGCCCCAGGATGTGTAAGTACATTGAGGGTGATGGGCCACACTTGTGGGAGATGTTTGTGTGGGATGTGGTGGGAGGTGTGGGAGGTGGGGGACATGGGAATCCCTGTAGGTTCCGTGTAATGTTTAGGTAATCTAAGCACCTCTTAAAAAAAATAAAAATAAAAATAAATAAATAAATATATATATATATATATATATAAAACATTTTTCTAAGCAAATTCACATATATGCATATATATTTATATATCATTTTACAAATATTGGTACGTATTGTGAAAAATTTGATTTTTACCCACAATAAAAAATTAATTAATTAAAAAAAAAAAAAGGAAAGAGAGAGAAGGAGTGGGTTCCTATAGAAAATCTGCCTTTATATTCCTAGCATTCAGCCAATAATAGGTATTAAAATATTTGCTAAACAATGGGAATGCCTCAGAAAGAAAGGAAGGATAAGGATTAAGAATATGGCATGCAACCTAGAAAAACCATTTATATCATTTCAGAGAGAAATTTCAGAGAATAAGCTCATGATTTTAAAAGCTATGCGTGATAAAGCATTTGAGGGATTGAAAAAGAAGAGGAAGCATGTACAGACAAGTGTGAAAATGGAAATGTTAGGGCTGTGTAGTATAGTGTAGGGGGTAATGTAGGAAAAGGCAATAGCGAGAATTTTGTGGAACAACCAAAAAGTTTTGGAACATTTACTCTTGAAAAATGAAAAGGTGTTAATTACAGATGAATAAAAGCAGAGATTAGTGGATATGTATAGCAGGGGATGGATGGAGGAATTGAAAGGTTACTGCTAAGGGGTGGGGGTGTTTTCTTTTTTAGAATAATGAAAATGCTCTAATATTGATTGTGATAATTAATGCACATCTCTGGGATTATACCAAAACCAAATGAATGTACATTTTGGATGGATTGTATGGTAAATGAATATATCTCAATAAAATTAGTTACATATATATCTAATTAAGGGATGGGCTGAATTCAGAGTGGATTAGGTACCAACAACTTTAACAATGCACACAGTAGAGCCAGATAGAACAGCCTAGACACAAGGGAGTGTTGAGTATGGATCCAAGGAGAGAAGAAATTCCTCCAACAACCATGAAGTCAAGATGTATTGAGAATTCCTCTTAACGATTGTCTACCTACCTTGCCCACCTCTAATTAAACCACCTTTTCTGTAAAGATCACTCAATCAAGATTTTTTAAAAAACACTTCTTATATAATTTTTTAATAAATCAATTTTATTGTTACATATTAATAAAGCATAAATCCATCCAAAGAGTACAAAAAATGATATTCAGTGTAATCACATATTTGTGCATTCATCACCCCATTCATTCCCAGAGCACTTTCATTATTCCAATAATTATAAACAAAAAACAAACAAACAAAATTCATCACCTCTCAATCTCTCTATGCCTTGCCTATCATACATAGGTGCTATTCTTTTTACTTCTCTCTAGTATATTTGTATTTAAATTTTCTAAAAATAGTCTTATATATGCAATATCCCCCATATTCGTGTTTTACATGAGGTTTTACTATCTTATACTGTCCCATGTTTCAGTTTTTAGTTTTCCTCCTAGTAATATACATTACCTTAGACTTTCCCTTTCAACCACTGTCATACCCATACGATAGCACTGCTAGTTACAAACACCATGATATGCTTTAACCATTTCTATTCATTTCCAAAGATTTACAAACAACCTTTTTACCAATTCTATACAGATTTACCTTCATCTTTCCATTATCTACTCTCCTTGTATTTTCTGGTGACCTATAGTCTATCTAATTATTAACTTCATGGAGTTTACACAATATATTTAGTTTAGAATAGCACAATCATACATTATTTGTCCTTTTAGTCTGGCTTGCTTTACTCAACATAATGTCTTCCAGGTTCAACCATGTTTTGTTATATGTTTCACGACTTCATTTCTTCTCACCGCTGCATAGTATTCCATCATTTGTAAACACTACAATTTGTTTATCCATTCATCAGTTAATGGACACCTGGGTTGTTTTCAGCTTTTGGCAATTGTGAATAATGCCACTATGAACATCGGTGTTCAGATGTCTATTCATGTCTCTGCTCTCAGTTCTTCTGAGTATATATATATATATCTAGTAATGGTAATGTCGGGTCACATGGCAAGTCTACATTCAACTTTCTTAGGAGCTTCCAAACAGTCCTCCACAGTGGCTGTTCCATTCTACATTCCCCAACAGTGAATAAGTGTTCTCATCTCTCCACATCCTCTCCAACATTTACAGCTTTCCGGCCTTTTAATAACAGCCAATCTAATACATAAGAAATGATATCTCATTGTAATTTTTATTTGCAGCTGGGAGAGCTTGACTGCCTTGTCAAAAATCACTTGACTGTAGATGTGAGGGCCTATTTCTGAGCTCTTAATTAGGTCCCATTGGTCAATGTATCTGTCTTTATGCCAGCACCATACTGTTTTTTAACCACTGTAGCTAGGTAATATGCTTTAAAGTATGGAAGTAAGAGTCCTCCAACTTTGTTCTTCTTTTTTAAGATCTTTTTGGCTATTCAGGGCCCCTTACCCTTCCAAATAAATTTGATAATTGGTTTTTCCACATCTGCAAAAAAGGCTGTTGGGATTTTTATTGGGATTGCATTGAATCTGTAAATCAGTTTGGGTAGAATTGACATCTTAATGATATTTAGTCTTCCAATCCATGAACATGGAACATCCTTCCATTTATTTAAGTCTTCTTTAGTTTCTTTTATCAATGTTTTGTAGTTTTCTGAATACAGGTCCTTTATGTCCTTGGTTAAGTTTATTTCTAAATATTTTATTGTTTTAGTAGCCATTATAAATGGAAATTTTTTCTGATTTCCTCCTCAAATTGCATCACAGTAGTGTAGAGCAACACTATTGACTTTTGTATATTAATCTTATATCCCACAACTTTGCTAAACTCGCCTATTAGTTCTAGTAGCTTTGTTGTAAATTTTTCAGGAGATTCTAGATATAGGATCATATCATCAGTGAATAGTGAAAGTTTTACTTCTTCCTTTCCTTTTTAGGTGCCTTTTACTTCTTTATGTAGCCTAATTGCTCTAGCTAGAACTTCTAGCACAATATTGAATAACAGTGGTGACAGTGGGCATCCATGTCTTCTTCCTGATCTCAACAGGAAAACTTTCAGTCTTTCACCACTGAGTTCATTGCCAGCTGAAGGTTTTTCATATATGCACTTTTTGAAGTGTTTTTATCAAGAAACGGTGCTATATTTTGTCAAATTCCCTTTCTGCATCAATTGAGATAATCATGTGCTTTCCTTCTTCAATTTATCAATGCGGTTTATTACATTAATTGATTTTCTTGTGTTGAACCACCCTTGCATACCTGGGATAAAACCCACTTGATCATGGTGTATAATTCTTTTAATGTGCTTTTGGATTCTGTTTGCAAGTATTTTGTTAAGGACTTTTGCATCTACATTCATTAGAGATATTGGTCTGTAATTTTCCTTTTTTGTAGTATCTTTATCTGGTTTTGGCATTAGGATGATGTTGGCTTCATAGCATGAGTTTGGTAGTAGTTTTTTCTGTTCAATTTTTTGGAAGAGCTTGAGCAAGATTAGTATTAGATGGTCTTTGAATGATTGGTCATTTTCACCTGTGAAGCCATCTGGTCCCGGGCTGTTCATCTTTGGGAAGTTTTTGATGACTGTTAGTCTCTTCACTGTGGCTAATCTGTTGAGGTGTTCTATTTCTTCTAGGGTCAGTGTAGGTGGTTTGTGTGTTTCTAGAAATCTGTCCATCTCCTCTACATTGTCTGCTTTTTGGCACAAAGTTGTTCATAGTATTCTCTTATGATCTCTCTTATTTCTACAGAGTCAGTGGTAATGTCCTCCCTCTCATTTCTGATTTTATTTATTAGCATCTTCTCTCTTTTTCTTTGTCAGTCTAGCTAAGTGTTTGTCAATTTTGTTGATCTTCTCAAAGAACCAACTTTTGGTTTTGTTGATTCTCTCTTTTTTTGTTGTTGTTCTTGATTTCAATTGTTTTTTCTCTGATCTTTACTATTTCTTTCCTTCAGCTTGGATTAATTTGCTGTTCTTTTTCTAGTTTCATTTTATTACTTGTATAGTTTTAAATTTTAACTAATTGTTAATATAACAGCATAAAGAAAGTAACTGATTTCTGGTTTGAAATCTTTTGATGTTCAAAAACTATGTGGTTTACAGCTGCATAATATTCCATCGTGTGAATAGACCACAGTTTGTTTATCCATTCATCTGTTGATGGACACCTGGGTTGTTTCCAACTTTTGGCAATGGTGAATAATGTGGCTATGAACATCGGTGTGCAGATGTCTGTTCATGTCACTGCTCTCAGTTCTTCTGGTTATATACCCAGTAGTGGTATTGCAGGGTCATATGGCAAGTCTATATTCAACTTCTTTAGGAACTGCCATATATTGTTTGATTCAAAAAAAAAAAAAAATTACATGTATCCATTACATTTAATTGAGAAATGTATATATTTATTCATCTGTGTTTACTTTTTAGTTTTTAATTGTTTATGTTTTCAATTATTAAATGTACAAAATAAAGTTTAAAAAAAAAACTATGTGGTTTAAAATAGTAAATAGATTCTGGTGAAATATGGCAGACTGGACAGAAATATTTAACTCTACTCCCTCCTGGAACCCCCTAAAATAAATGAATACAAAAACCCTAAAGTTACAAGGATAAAAAGAATGGGAGATGATATGACAGAACTGAGATTATTATTTTGGAAGATGAAAAGAGGAGGATAGGTCTAACAACACAGAGCAAAAAATTCAACAAGAAATGGTGCAGAACCTCAGAAAACTTCCACTGAAGGTGGAAGGTAAAGAGTGGAACTAAAAATAAGAGAATTATTTGTAAGTATGATTGCAGGGAGTGATTAGAACCCCAGATCCTTAACCTCCAAGCCAATGCAGCAAGGAAGCCAACCCAAATGATGACTGCAGATTTACTCTTTGGAGAAACTGAACCAGAGAGACCTTCAATTCATGGATGCAAAGCAAGCTGAAGGCTGCAGTGAAGTGCAGTGCAGAAGATAACAATATTAAGTCAAAATATTTATGGTACCCCATTCCCCTTTCTCTTCCCACTACCCTACTTCCTAGTATGGGAAGCCAGGAATACACTTCACCCTACCTACCTCTAGCACAAATGTGAGAAACCAATTACCCAAGAGAAAAGACCAGGAGGCAAACTCCACACATATACACAGAGCTTCCAATCAATATTCTGTACCTCATACTTTTTTTTTAAGTACTTTCACTGTTTTGTGAATATATATATATATGTATAAAATATTTCAATTATGTTACGGAAGGGCAGATATTTTGTCTGTTCTATCTCATTGCTGGATTCACATACAGAGAATAGTGCCAAGTACGTATTAGGTACTTAATAAATACTTATTGAATCAATTAAATATGTTTATAATCTGTTGAAATATCATGAGGACTCAAACACCTCTAAAAGATTATATTTGTAGCATATCACTTCATATCAGTCATTAACAAAGTAATTCTCTCTAACATCACCACACTTTTGTTGCTAAATTATACTTCATTGCACCTCAAGTTTAAACAGTAAAATCCACAACAGTTAACATCTCAAAATAGCTGATATTATTTTTCATTTTATCATAAAAATACACAGATCACATCCTTTTATATTTAATGGAACCTACTCTTTTTAAAAACAAATCAATTTTATTAATATATATTAATAAAACATACAATTCATCCAAAGTGTACAATCAATAGTATTTGGTATAATCACATAGTTGTGCACTCATCACATCATCATCACATCAACCATCATTAGAACATTTTCATTATAATAATAATAAACAAAAAAACAGAGAAACAAAAAAATAAACAAGAAAATTCTTTACCTCTCAATCTCTCTATGCTTCCCCTGCTGCACATAACTGCTATTTCTGGCTATTCTTACACATTTATATTGTTAAGCAATTTTATTGAGATATATTCATATACCATAAGTTCTGTCCAAAGTATATAATAAATGTTTTTTAATATAATCACAATGTTGTGCATTCATCACAACGTTGTGATGAAATGAAGGTACAAGAGATTTCATTTAGAAAAAGAGAAAGACTAGTTCTGGACTGCTGAAAGAATGAGCTGGATGCTCCCTCTAGTGGCTCTGAAGAGCTAACACACTTCCCAAAAGTGCCTAACATTTCTAACAAATAATATAATAAATAAAATAAATATAATATTTATATAAGTTATGTACTTATCATATTTATATATTTTAATATACTGTATTATAATAAATATAGTCCTTCCAAATCTGTGGACTTAGGGGAGAAAAAGACTATCCTAGCTGCACAGCTACTGAAATGATGCTGCACAGACACTGAAATGACCCCTGCACATAGCTATACAGGAAAAGCAAAGTTGGAAAAGTGGCAATAACTGGTGAAATGGAATCCTGTGCAACCCTTCCTCCCCTATAGGTATTCTTACCACCCCTTTACTATCCTCACCATGTCTCAAGACATGCAGGCAGGCACATCCATGCATACACCTTCCACCCCCATGGACCCCTGTGCCTAACATTTACTGGGTCTGGGATAAGCATAGTAAGGAAGTTGTACATCATTTACATAAATACTTTAAAATTGCAATCAAGCTAACAAACTGTTAAATAGAACATCTCCTATCCTCCTACTATGACAAATATGCCTCCATGACAACAAAATTTAAAAATATGTGTGTAAAGCTATGATTTTTCATATGACTGAATATAGACAAAATACCACAAGCCACTATTTATTATCACACTTCTGAGTATTCTATGCTGAGCCAGAAATGTTTGCATAAGTAATAAAGTAAAGACATCCCTGAATCATACATTTTAATTACTATAAAAAAATTTTGGGATTTCTTATATGTCAGCAAAATTAAGTTATGCTTTTACAATCTAGACTGTCACATAATTTGTATCCCATTTATATAAATGCCTAATTAGACCACTTTTCTTAACCTGTAATTCTTAGATAGTTCTTTATTATTTTCAATTTGGAGAAATTTTACTTTGTTGAGACAAGAGCAACTGAATTGTCAACAAAATCTTAAAGCAATATTTGGACTCAGAAATGAGCCATGGATTTTACATATCATGTTCAACCATCATAATGGGGTCACCTAGGCTAAATTATTTTTATCATATAAAATATTAGAAAATATTTTAATTTTATTATTAAAATTACTATCATTTATATTGCAATATCTATTGCATCTTTTTAAAATCAATTTTATTGATACATATTAATAAAGCATACAATTTATCCAAAATGTACAATCAATGGTATTTGGTATAATCACATATGTGTGCATTCATCACTTTAATCATTATTAAAGCATTTTCATTATTTCATTACTACTAATAAACAAAAAAACAGACAAACAAACAAGAATATTCCTCACCTATCAATCTCGCTGTTTCCCCTGCTGTACATAGCTGCTATTTATGGATATTCTTGTACAATTATTTGTTTATTAAGCTGTTTTATTGAGATATATTCACATACCATATAATCTATCCAAGGTGTATAATCAATGGCTTTTTTTAAGCTGTTAAAAAGTCCTTTATTGTAAAATTGTAAAATAAATAGAAAAATAGATTGAAAGAAATTACAAATTTTAAAAGAGAGTGCAAGGCCAGGTCAGATTTAATATAACCAATTATAAAAAATAGCATAGCAACAAACATTTATAAATGTAAATAATAACTCAAATATAATAAATATTAATTATAACATAATTCTAAATTTTATATTACTGTTCTAACTATTGGACATAATAATCTCTAAGAATGAAATTAATTATTGGTTTAGTTATTTAATTTCCATTTAGGCCATAATTCTTTCTAGATAATCAAATTTCTATTTGGGAATTCTTCACATCTTATTGGAATGAATTACAGCAGATAACAATTTGCCAACTCATAATTTTATGAGGCAGAGAAACTCAAAATCTTGTTTAACAGTAGTCATGCATGCTAAATCTTTATTGATCCAGATAGAGTATTTTAAAGAGTATGAATAGGAAAGGGTTAAAGAAAAATGAAGAATCCAAAAATATATGTCTTCTCCAGCCCTCCTCAATTAAAAGCAAGTGCTTATTTTGTATGAAAAAAATTACAGAATACTGATCACAGGAAAAATTCAATTGCACTGAGTAATATAATATAATTGATTGTATTGTATAAAGTAATTGTATAGTATAATGGTACGCTATATTATACTATAATGTTATTTCACATTTATCTGGTCTTTTCCAGCTCTTATTTGGTTACTATTTGCATGGAATACCTTTTTCCAGCCTTTCACTTTTAGCCTGGTTGTGTCCTTACATCTGAGGTGGTCTCTTGTAGACAACATATAGTATGTTGTCTATGTTCTATCAGTATATGCCTTTTGATCAGGGAGTTCAAGCCATTAACATTCAGTGTTATTACTCTAAAGGCGTTACTTACTTCATCCATTTTGTCCTTCGGCTCTCTGTTGTCATATTGTTCTATTGTCTGTCTTCTTATCCTTTACTTTACCCTTCTTAATAATCTTCATTTCTAAACTTTTCTCCAAATCTCTCACCCTTGTTTTTTCCTTTCAGGCTGCAGCATTTGTATCTCTTGCAAATCTGGTCTTTTTGGTAACAATAGCCTATCAGTTTTTGTTTCTCTGTGACAACTTTGAACTCACCCTCATTTTTGAAGGACAGACAGCTTTGCCAGATACAGAATTCTTGGCTGGCAGTTTTTCTCTTTCAGAGCCTTAAATACATCATACCACATTTTTCTCTCATCCAGGGTTTCTGATGAGAGGTTGGCACTTAATCTTATTGCATTTCCCTTGTGTGTGATACTTTGCTTTTCTCTTGCTGCTTTCAGGCTCTTCTCTTTATTTCTGATATTTGTCATTCTGAATAGTAGGTGTCTCAGGGTAGGTTTATTCGTGTTTATTCTGTTTGTGGTATGTTATCCTTCTTAGATATTGATATTTATGTCCTTCATAAAGGTGAGAAGTTTGCATTCAGTATTTCCTCAAATATTCTTTCTGCCCTTTTCCATTCTCTTCTCTTTCTGGGGACACCAATAATGCAAATGTTTTTGTGTTTCACATTGTCACTCAATTCCCTGAGACTCTGTTCTATTTTTTCCATTTCCTTCTCTTTCTGTTCTCCTCTCTTTTCCAGTGCAGATGTTCTGTCTTTAAAATCACTAATTCTGTCTTTGAGCAATTCAAATCTGCTCTGATGTGCCTCTAATGTATTTTTAATCTCATCCACCATGTCTTTCCTTCCCATAAGGTCTGTTACTTTTCTTTGCAGGCTTTCAAATTGTTCTTTATGCTCTCTCAGTGTCCTCTTAATATCCTTTATTTCTTTAGTCATATTTTCTTTATATTCTTTGAAATGATTTAGGAGAGTTGTGTGATTATCACTGATTAATTGTCTTAAATCCTGTATCTCTTCAGGATATTTGGTTTTTTCTTTTTGCTGGGCCACCATTTCCTGCTTCCTAGTATGGCTTGTAATTTTTTGCTGATGTCTAGGCATCTGAATATGCTGATGAATTTACTCTGATGGCCAATTTCTCTCTCTTGCCTATTGTTTTTTGTTTGTTTGTTTGTTTGTTTGTTTCCCCATAGCTCTTCTTCAATATTTGGTTCAATTAATTCTCAGTCTTTAAAATTACCCAGCTTAAGTTTTCAAAATCAGGCCTGGGGCTCACTAGTGAGGCACAGATTTTCTCCCAGGGTTTGGATACAGAGAGCATGAACAGTTTTGTCTGTGCAATTTCCAGACCTGACAGCAGATGGCGCTAGTCAGCACACTTTCCATGCAGTTGTTTCAGTTTCTGCTTTCCTGTGTTTTTGTGTTGAATCTCTTGATCTGAGTTTGAAAGAGGGCTCTGCTGGCTGAATTCACTGAAGAAAAGCACCCCGACCTCCCCTTCTTTTTCCCTTGAAATAGCTGACAGGAAGGAAGATGTCTGTTCCCCTCTCAGTCGGCTACAGTGAGCCAAGTGTTTTACCCCAGCATAATATCTTGGGGGTGGGAGAGGGAAGCCCTTTGGCCACCACAGGGGCTTGGTAACTCACATTTGTAATTTCCCCTTCTTCATCTTTCTGTCCCGCACCCTCCTGGGAGTTGTGTAGCACTGTCCTGGTTTACTGGCCCCCAAAGTAGGTTCCTCAGACAGCTTTTGGTTCTTTCTCTGTTGTTTTTGTGAGAGCATTCAGCTTTGCCTTTTAGTCCATTGCCATCTTCCCACAATCCCTCTCTTGCTTCTTAGAGTAATATCTAGACCCACACAATGTTTCTTGAACTCCACATCTCTCCATTTTTATGCAATATAAGGAACACTGAAGCTAGAGGTATGTTGCTCAATTTGTTTAAATCTCTCTTCATTTAAGACTACACCTTCAACCAAAAAATGTCCAGAAAATAGACTCCATAAGAAATTAGTTTCAAGATTTACTCGCTTAGCTCATCTCAAAGCCAGTTCCACAGCTGTCATCCTGGGGCTCACCTCTGCTTTCTTCAATTGAACCTCTTATTCCTGGAGGTGTAGCTCCAGAATCCTAGCTTCATTCCCTCTTACTAGAGTGGTAGTGTACCTAGGTTTACCATTCCACAGTTGTTTCCATCCAGAATTTTTGAAGAAATTGTACCATTAGTCTCCAGTATTGATGTCTCCAGTCCAATGCCATTTTGTTTCCAGCTCCTCCATATGTGACCTGTTTTATTATTCTCAAAGCATTAGAACATTCTTCCCCCAGCTATTTGCTGGCATGATTCTTTCTCATCTTTCATTCTCTGCTGACCTCCTAAAGGACCTTCCAGAACAGCCATTAAAAGAAGCCCACCACAAGTCACTCTCACATCATCCTGTTTTATTTTCATCAAAGAATTTATTGCTATCTGATATCTTCTTGTTCTTCTCATTTATGTGTTATGTCTCTGCTGAATAAACTGTTAAGCTCCATGAGAATTTGTTTGCTTCTGAATGCCAAGTGCCTAAGAAGATGCCTCACATATAGCAGGTGCTCAATAAATGTGTATTGAATGAAAGCTTGTATACTAGCATGATCGCTATAAGTGGAGTAAAGATGGCCTTTTGATTTATTACATGTATAGGACCTCATCTTTGTCCTATACATGGTGTTTGTATTTATCGCAAACATGTCTTCTGCCATAGCAAACCATAAACCAAGTTTTAAAACTAAAATGAAACTTATAAGCAATTCAATCATTTTGTTATTGGTGGACAAATAGATTTTGCCCCCTTACAAAAGCTAAAGTTTGACCAACATCTTCTTCGGATAATATTAAATAGTCTTACCAGTTCATTCAGATACATGGGGCACATTGGGCAGCCAGCTCACCCTGATAGGTTCATGAGAAGGAAACCTTCTGGAAATCAGATTTTCCAGAGAGTTCACACTGGTGTTCCCCTATGGTCAAGGAGGACAGGTGGTAAATCAGCACTTTAAACATTTTAAATCTAAAATTCTCTCTTCCATGATTTGTAGTGCTAGAGTCAGGAACCCCAATTAAAAACTTGTTTGGACAGATTCAAAGCTCCTTCTCCATAGAAGCAAAATCCTGCCTAATGTTGTCCTGTTCACACTGGGAGATAGAGGAGGGCCTTCCAATGGGGCAATAATTCAAGGTAGGCTCCAAATTTAATGGCAGAGTATCATCTCTGCCATTTGATATTTGAGTAATTATTAATCAATATTAAATCAGCAACATGAATGATCGGCACTACTTGAGTCACTTGTCAGAGAATTCAATCATGATTTCACTATGATCCAGTATTTGGATTAAACTTGCAAAAGGCAACTACAATTTGGAGACATGGTATAAGGAAAGTTTTTTAACTTTGTAGCTTACGGCTCTGCCATTTGCTAGCTGAATGACCTTGGACAAATTATTTAGCATCTAAAGCTTTACTTTCTTCAACTGTTAAATGAGAATTTTTGTGGTGACCACAGATACTATTATCCCAGCATCCCTTTTTTTTAATAACCATCCTTCTCCTCCATCCATATTTCCTTGACAGCCAGATGAGAGGTCCAACCATTTTAGCACTTAGATTAGTCTAAAAGTGAATATCTAATTCAAGTTGTACCAAGGAGATATCTCTCAATAATTCTGGATTTAGGACTGAAAGAGTCAGATCAATTTCTCTCCAGTAGCTGAAATTATAAGACACAAGTCTCAGGAGTTGCTACTATGTTTCCCACTTTCAGAAGAAATAGGCCCACAGTGAAAGAAAAGAATACTTCTAAGATGCAGGGAGGAGAAGGAGAGTCCTAATGGTTCCAGTGGTCCCTAGGTTCTGGCTCTTCTGTAGTTTGGCTCTTGTTTTAGACATCCCAGTATCCTTTCAATAACTAATTTGTTTGACGTTTATCACTCAAGACCAAAATAGTTCCATACATGAAAGTAATCTCTACTATGAGTAGTTGTTATAAAACGTAAACAAGGGAGCGGATGTGGCTCAAGCAGTTGAGCGCCCTCCTACCACATGGGAGGTCCTGGGTTTGGTTCCCAGTGCCTTCTGAAAAAACAAACAACAAGCAAAACAAACTATAAAACCATCTCAGGGAAGGTGATGTGGCTCAGTGGTTGAGCACCGGCTACCCGCATACAAGGTCCCGGGTTCAATCCCCAGCCCCAGGTACCTCAAAAAAAAAAAAAAAAAAGTAAATAAGATAAAAATAATCAATTCCAGAAAATTGCCTGGCATGTAACAGTTGCTCAGGAAATGGCACCAATTAAGATTATTGAGAAGATGGGAATACAAATATTAAATTAGTTCACTAATAAACTAAATTAGTTGATTAATAAATTTTAATGGCTTACAAATAATCTTTCCTCTTGCAGTTGCAAATCATTCAAAAGGATTCTTTTGTTTTGGATGTTGAAAGAATTGCCGAAAAAATGTAGAATGTTCTGAATTAATTCTGCTACTTATTATTGCATAAATCTAATTAAGATACTCTTCTATATTTAAACAGTCTTAGGGAATAATGAAGCCCCAGGTCCAGTAATCCACATTTCTTGCATAACTCACTTGTTCAGAATAAACATATCAGGAAAAAAGTGGAAAATTAAGCAGATTTACATTCCACTTACCCCACATATAGAGGAATAAGTCTTATACAATCTTAAATGTACAAAATACTAGCTTGGTTGTATTCCTAGCAGTAAGTATAAAGCAGGCATTACAGTAAAAAAAATGGATTCAGCATACCTGTAGAGATACTACACTGACATTATCAAGATGGATGTGTCCGTTAGGTTCTGTGATAGCTGGATTTGTGTAGCACATTACACCATTGGTGACTGGTAACATTTTGGGTTGATGAGTTTTTTCTTGAGAAGGACTAAAGTCATGATTTCCAAAGTGGGCATGATCATTCTACATGGGAGAGCAAAAAAATGAAGAAGAGGTTACAGAAAGAAAATGATAATTCACCCACAGAAGAAAATAGAGGGCTTGCTCCTTTTTATTTACGAGAGGATATTTTTATTTCTATTTTATATTATTCAATGTGATATTTTTAGGTTTATAAAATGTCTCTCCTTTTAAATGAATTCTCACTTATTAGCCACTGTTGATTCTTTTTCCATGTTAAGGTAGATATACTTTCTCATTTTGATGAATATGAATGGAATACAAATTATGCACATCTATTATTTTGACACTAAATTTTTACTACTTGCTCCAAATCCAACATTATGAATCAAGTATTCTTCAGATATTTGTCAATATATTGACTCTTTTCTTTCTCCTCACTTTACAAGTCTAACAACTAGATCCTTCACATAATTCTAAGAATAAAATTCCTTGCGTTTATTTGCTGATGTAAAGTAACTTTAGTAAATAAAAACTGGAACATTTTAAATAAAGTCCATTTACCTGACCATACGTCTTTAATAACATCTTAAGCATTCTTTCAACAAAGAAAAGTAGGTAAAATCCACCAAACACAGCAACTGCCTTCTCTACATAGTTGTCAACTTTGGGATTGAATCCAAATGCCTAAGGAAGAAAAAAAAGGTAATTCAGTAAAATCACGTAATTTAACTTGATTTCTGGAAAACAACGCCATAATTTCTCAAAGTAAATTTTCATCAAAATTCTGAGCCCACCTTCACATTCAAGTAATATTAGGGATTTACTTGCCAAAATCACAAATTTAAGTAAACAAACCATTAGGGATGGCATAGGAGTCTTATAACCAGAGGAAGAACCACAGGATCTTATAGTTTCCTAACTATAACAGCTACAATACGTATAAGAATATTTGTCTCAAAATAGTAAACATTTCAGAGTAAATAAGCAGCACTGATTCCCATCTTTGGAAAATAATATTTGGTCTAGTTAATGCAAATAAATGAGACACTGATTCCCCACTTTTTCTAAAAGTAATATATTACATCATGTTCAGAGCCAAGCTCATAAAGCAAATATGGCAGACTACTTGGATCAGTGTTTTCTTAAGAGAAATTCTCTTGTACCTAGTGAATCCTGATAAGTCCTGAAGAGATAAATGAATCAAGGACTGATCCCAAGGAAAAAAAGGAAAAAAATATTTAAGATTTATTATCAGACACACAATGAAATACTCCACAGTTTTTAGAATGGGCAAGAGCTTTGAGTTTTAGGTTGTTAAGAGTCAAGGTGTTCATGAGAGACAAGAAACATAAATTTTAAATAATAAAATGAAATAGGAATAGAGAGTAATATGTGAAAAGCCACAACTTGAGACCATTCCACACATTGTAAATCTCACATCCAACAACAGATGCTTGAGTTCTTCCTCTATGTCTTTGGCGAGGTCTCATGGCCAGATCTTTATTGAAGGGACTTCTCCTTGCCTATGTATGCAGTGCAAAAGTGACATAAAAATATCTACCTCATATATCTAACACAGATGTTATGAAAATAAAATGGAAAAACAAAAGGGAAAGAATTTTGCCAAAGAAAGAAATCAGTCTATGGAAATTTGAGATATTATTACAAAGACAGACCCTTTAGTGCTTACATAATTCTCTGATCATATCCATTATTCCTTAATTATCACAGATAGCAAAGAATATCCATAAATGCTGCTGGAGGAATCTCTTATTTTCCTGGTAGACATTTTGTATAGAGTACTAAATTTTCAACAAAATAACAAACCTTAACATCACAGATGTGAAATCTCAAGTCCACATACATTCTGTTTGTTTAATTTAATTTGACCCACAAGGCAAATGACATGATATATATACATATATATAATATTAAATATATTATATGTATAATAGTATGCAATTCCATTTTTTAATCAGAAAATATATGTTGTAGTCCCAGCCTTGTTACTAGCAGATTGTATGACTATAATCAAGTAATCAGCTCCTGGACTTCAACTGTTTTCATCTCAGACTTAATAGTTTGATATCGATGTTTTAGATCCTTTATGGATCATATAATAACAATAAATTTATGACCCTAAGAAGTTGTAAGTCCATTTTTGTATATAGCTATAAAAACTAAAAGAAGCTTTGGTTATAATTTTCTAACACTTGTGAGATGAGAATGGCGCTCCCTGAAATATTATTTTCTCTTTATTTGGATCTTGTCTCTATCTTTGTGCATGGAGTTGAGGAAATACAGTCCATGTCTACATATATTTTTCTAATTTCCCTTTGTTACACCCTCCTGTTGATATCTCTTTCTTTTTTTCCCTCCTCTTTGCCTTCCCCTCTTTCCTTCTCACTTATTCTCTTTCCTCTGTCTCTCTTCCTAAAATGACCATAATATAGATATGAAATAAAACATGTTCTTTATTTGTTGATTAAATAGTGTAGTTTAGTCAATATAGATCAATAATGCATTTTATCAAAGGGAAAAAAACCCTGCTGTTTATTTATCAGTCCTCAATTGATTTTCTGTCCAGTCAAAACAAAAAGAAACAAAGAAAGAAAAGGTTTGTCAACAATGCTCAAATTCATCCCCTAGTTTCTACAGCTGTAGTAGATTTCTGAAGGAATTTTGTGGTATATCTTCAGTAAATTTGAAATTTTAGATTCTTTAGAAAATAAATAAATAATGAAACAGTGTATGGAAAAATTAAATTTGCCAAATGCAAGGCAGATTGAAGTTTTAAAGCCCTTGGAGTTATCCCAGAGCTGTCTGAGCATGTTCTGGTGACTGGCCTTCTAGAATGTTAATTTTGTCTCCAACACTGACATCCACTGCAGCTTGGAACAAGCTTTAACATTTTCTGTGATTCAGCTTTCTCTTATTCAAAACACTATAAACCAGATCATAAAATGCTGTGAGAATTATGGGGGCAACAAATGTTTAAAGTGTTAAAACATCTAAAAGAAACAATTTTTTCACAGAAACAAAGAGCAAACATCCTTACCTCCGGAATAAGTTGGAAAATTGCATTTGAAAATAGAGTCCCAATAGCCAGTCCCACAAAAAAGGTCAAAATCTTAGGGAAATAAGGTTTCTTTATCAGTGGAGTCAAAGTCAATCCAAGGAGAGATGCCAGATTAATGATTGTCACTGACAGGAATCCATATCCCCAAACTGTGTGGCTCAGAGGGAGAAGGGTAGAAATTAATCAGAGCAAATGAGCAAATGAAGTCTTACTCGGCATTAAATGTGAAATAAATTTCTTCTATAAAAGCTTGAAATGGACTTTTTCTTTAAAACAACAAAATCTTCTCTATGAAAATTATAAAGAAAACTGAGGAATCCATACAGCCTAACAAATATTAAGAGCTTTATTGTTTATACTTTCATCAGTCCATGTCATCATTATGGAATCAAAGAAGTTCGTACCTAGAAGTGAATTTGGAGAACATCTAAAAGGTGATAAACACTCTGAGGCTCAGAAGCTCCAGGCCACAATGTAATGGAAATCAACTGATCAATTATGAGACAAATACTCGATAAAAAATCCAATATGTACAACATAAAATATATATTGTTAAAACTCAAGAATTGAGTTTTAAGTGGTAGCAAGTATAATTTTGACTCAACATAAAGCAGTGTATAAATTATGAAACTTAAGTTCTAATTATTCTTATTCTCAATGCTTTCAGAATATAAGTATTTTACCAAGGAGCTCTATGTAGATTAATTAAAAGCAATAAAGGGAAAAAAGAGGCATATTAGCTTCATTTCAGATGGGCCCATAAACTTCAAACAAATGAGAGAGAGAGCTTCTGATATACCTTCTGAAAGACTTGGTCTTTTTCCGTGCTTGAGGTGAGCCTCACAAGGGTGAAAGTTCAGTTGCTGTAAAACTGCTGGACAGATGACAGAGAAGTTAGAGCTGGTTATCTGGGTAGAATTTGAAAAGCCATGAAGGGAAAAGATCTCTTCAGAAGATAAACACTGAAAAAGAATAAACAAAGTAAACAAATATGTGTTAATATAATAAAAGCAGGCAAGCAAAGATGCTACAGTCATTAAATATTTTATCTATATGGACACCACTAACTCTTTAAACAAAAGCTCGCTACAAAAATGTATGGACCCCTAAAAATTGTAAAACAGTCCAAACTTCTTTAAACCTAGAAACCAGAAAAATAGAAAAAAAATTCTTAATCTATTGTCTACCGAGAACATCCACAAAGATAAGAATTGAGTTTACGGTGTCCAAAGACTTTTTTAAAGAATTAAAAGCAGACCAATAGCATTCAAAGGATTTGAAAAAATTCTTTACTTTCTATATTTTTTGGCTTCTTCCTCTGTTTACTTTTTCTTTAGTTTTAAAGGATATTTTGGGGGGGGGGGGGCCTTGTGGAGTCATTCCCTACAACATTTCTTGTAGGCAGATATCAGGCTCCTTTACAGTTTCATAGTTAAGAAATTCAACCCTCTTCCTAGACAGCAAAAATAATTCCAATACATATAAATTATTTAAAAATCTGTCTTTAGCACAACCTGTTGTTTGCTAAAGTCTTATTTGCTCTGTGATGGTGGGTAGCTTTTCTATACCATATGAAGTCTCTAAAACAGTGCTGTGCTACTTAAAAATTCATTAACTATTAATGAGGCATAGAATCTGTATTACAAAAAGTTCTATTCTAAAATAACTTTTTAAGGTATCGTTTTGCTCTTGGGCACATTTTCACTGTGACTCCTTTCTACATACTTGCATTTTTTAAGAAAACTAAAGGAAGGATTAAATGTGTTGCTATTGCCAAAAAATTTTTCCAGAACTACAGATTGTGAAAAACAGTCATTCAGTCCAACAGGAGAGTCTGTTCTTAATAAGTACAATTGCAAAAACATTCTCTGTACACTTCAGTCAACATTTAAACTTTACCAACACCTTAGCTATGGATGATATCAAGAATTCAGAAGCTGATGTTGTTTTACTACAAGGTGCTGTAATTATCTTCACAACAGAAACAATGAAATTAAAGATCTCAGAATTTGATACCATAAGATCACTACTGATTATAAAAGGAAAATGAAAAAAAAAAACAATACACCAAGATATATGCAGTTTTCAAAAGCTAAAACCACAATTACCTTAAAGAAAATGGACATTAAAACCTTTTTTGAATGTCTAAGCATGCACCTAAAACCCACTCTCCTTTTTGGGTTCATTATAATAAGTATGCACCATCCCTAAAAGAGATACCAAACTCAATTCCCTGTTAACAGTCTTCCCTTCAGTCTAGAATAGAGAATAATAAACTAATAAAGGGAGAAAATAGCTCTATAGCCGAACAGAGAAGGGGAAGTGGGTATAGTTTTATCCATCATCATGAAGCCACCCAGGAGCATAATTGCTAGGCTCAAAAATTACAGAGCGGATGTGGTTCAACTGCCCACTGCATGACTCCAGGAATAAATAGGTGTAGTAGTACAAACACAAAGCTGCACTGTTTCTCTGCAAGGAAGTCTTAACCTACTTGGATTTCAAGTTCCTCCAGCTATAAAATAGGAGGAAAAGGGGAGGCTGCCTAGATAATCTCTAAAGTTCTCTCAGAATTAACATTCTAAGACTTCCTTAAACTTGATGACTGTTAAGCAGTTCTTTTCAGACTCAAATTGTGACAGCCGTGTGGATCTGGAAATCCATTTAATAGGTTACTGCCAGCATTTTTTAATGGAGTAAAAGAAAATATAATAGAAACCATAGCGTATACCACATATAATAGAGGTAAATATGGCATAACCAACCTTTAGTTTGAGTTACACATTACACATATACACACAAATGGATAGTGGATCACAATGTAATATTTATTTCTTACTATAAATGGCAGTCAAGAGTTTGAAAATCACTGCTCTTAAGGATACCCAAATTGCCAGTTGTACAGTATTAAAGACACCCTTCTAGATTTCATTTGAAATAAGAAACAGTGCAGCCAGATGAATTTTATATAATTAATACTTTAAGATAGCCCTCTTTAGAGTCTTGACACCCTGGGCAGCATTTGTGAAGAAATTTTGACTGTGCAGGTGATCGTGGATAGTGGAAGCATGACAGCAACAACTGCTTAATCACCAGGGACAGTGAGATGGAGAGGTAACAAAACTCAAGATCCTGCATTGTGATAAGAGAATAGGAACCGAATACTAACAAGATACTAACAGAGGAGGTAAAACTGAATTAATGGCAGCCCTGGTTTATTTAAAATAGCTATCTAATAGAAAGTAGAATGCATAATTTTGGACAGCAACTTATTTTGATTTCAAACAATCTTGACTTTTATTATATTTTGATTTATCAAAGTTCATCCCAAAACAGAAGAAAGCAGATGTCCAAGAAAGGGTGGCATCTCCCAGAACAGGGAAACAGAATAAGAGCATTCAAACAAAGGACTAAGTGAAGAGTGAGGATGACAACAAAACCGGTTGAACCATTACCCAAGAAAGTTCAAACACACTCTCAAGCACAGCCTCTTCACTGCCAAAACAAACAAGGAATAACTTATTGCAATAAAGTAGGAACTTGAGGGTACCTCAGAAAAAATTCAGGGTGATTATTCTGATTGGTATGTATCTTAATAAAACTCCATGCGCTTTCACCATATCCTTCACAATGATGTCCTGACAGCTTTTCTTTTCATCTATTTGGTTTTTTTTTTTAATGACATTGCTATTTTTTAATTCCTGATGTTTGCTGCGGCCTTCTTAGCTATGTGCTACCAGAGGCAAAAAGCCAGCCAGCAAACACCCTAATATTCAGCAGCTTGCCTTTTTTTCCTAAAGACTTTTTCTAAATTTTGACTGAAACTCCTATTTGCTAGTATCTTGTCACATTAAAGTCATCTTGAATGAGCTTTAGATACATGAAACACCAATGTAAGGAAAGAGGTAAGGGGCTTTAGCTGCATATTATAAATGATACCCCACTTATGCTCAATTATATTCAAAATCATTTTAGCTAATTGTTCCGTGCGTTTTTTTCTGCTGCTTTCCCTACTCGTTCCTCACCAGTTCTGATGAGAGAGAAGTTTCTCTGCTTCGTTCTCAGTCTCTGTGTGAATCCTGAGCACACAGTGTGGGATGAGGCAGGAGCAGGTTGAGTGATTAGGCAAGTTCTTCCTTCAGTATTTTTACACAGTTGAAATCTGCCTATAGTAAATGCCATGACCTGTGGCAAGATTTGAAATCTTACAGCTTAGATACCAAGTACAATAACCATGTAATTAAACTATACATTACATATATTCTTGCCATCATTCAGCAAGTATTTATTGAACATAAAAGTCTGGGTGTAATATTGATGGGAGAATGGAAGGTATGGGAAGCTAGAAGACAGCAACCAAGAAATAGTAAAAAGATAATTAAGCCATAGTACCTTCCAACAAGAAACCTAAATAACTGTGGCAGAAATAAATCATATACACCAATATCTATAAAACCAGAGAGAAGATGATCAATTCACAAGAGGCATAATGATAATGGACAATGAGGGTTCATGAGAGAGAAGTGACGGGCAGAGAAAATAACCAAAAACTACTTTAAGGATGAATTCTGGCACAGTAGAAAGAGGAGGTTGTTACTGATGTGAGTAGGGAATTAAGGAAGAGAAACATACGGGGCGGGGGCTGGCAAGTTTGGTTTGGGGCATTTTAAGTTGCATCTGGACACCCAGATGGAAATGATCAGTGAACTTTTTCTGAGAAAGGCAGAGGTCAGAGATAAGAATGTGACTCTCTTCAGCGAAGATCTAACAGCTGGAAGGAAGATAATCAGGAGAGTATAGAAAGGAGAGTAAAATCTTTGAGAATACATATATAATTTGTGCAAAGCAGGAAACAGAGCCATAAAAAGAGACAGAGCAAGATAAGCTCAAACCTAAGAAATAATCTAGGCCAATAAAATGTAGTGAATCCTTATTGTTTTGACCTGCCTGGGATTCTTTCCCCAACAGATGGCCTTACTGCCATGGAGACCTATTCTATGTGAACATATAACCAAAACCAGCCCATTCAGAGCTACTGAAGAAGTCTTTTTCCACTAGGGTTGCTAAACTAGATCATGAGGCTGGGCGCTCTCCAGGCTATTTTTTTCTACCATATAAAAGGAAGCTAACTAAGAAGTAGAGAATGACTCATGTCCAAAACCATCACTAATCCCCTGGATACAGCCATACCTAAAGTTGACTCGGCCCCTCCACTCTTCGGTTGCCTGAGTCAATGAATTTCCTTTTTGGCTTAAGCTAGTTAAAGTTGAGTTTTTTTCACTTACAAATCAGAGTCTTGATGGAGAAATAGAATAATTGCTTTATAAATATTTTTTTAAAGCTCATGAATGAAAGCTAAATCCAGAACTGGTTGGGGGAGGGTAAATTTTTCCACTTTTGTTTCTTCCTTCCTTGATGAAGGAATTCCTTAGGTGGAGTGATTTATTTTTTCAAATATCCAGTTAGTGTTAATTATTTGTGTTACATTGTGGTCAGAAAATGAGGTAGTATAATTTAAGCCTTTCCAGTATTAATTAATCTTTTCTTCATAAACCAAGTAATTGATGATTATTTTGCAAAGATATGGCTCTTAAAAGAAGGCAATCTCCTCTAAAATGTGGAATTTTACCATTATTCAAACTTCTCTACCATTATATTATTAAAATCAGCTATGACATTTTTTGTTACCATGATCTTTTATTACAGATGTTAATGATGGACTAACCAATAAAAATTAATTTTGCTCAATTTCTCCTTTGTTCCCTAATATTGTTTGCTTTTGATAATCTGTTATATTCTTCAATAAATAAAGATTCATGGTTGTTATACAACTTTATTATGAATTGTGCTGTCTCTTTTGTTAATATAAAATAGCCCTCATTGACCTGTTTAATGCCCTTTTGCCTTAATTTTTTCTGCATCAAATATGGCATGCCACTTTTTAAAGCTTCTCCTTTTCTTCGTCCTTTTAAACACACAGACTATTTTCCCAACCTGGCTGTCTTGTCAAGCAACAACCATTAAATAATACAAAATAATAGAACCATCTGATCCTGTATCCATTAATGAAATATCAGCCTGTTCAAAAGTCGTCCCAGAGCTGGTTTCAGATTCTGTTTTGCCATGGACTGTGATTCTGTGGGAAGTTGAGCAGTTCACATTCCCAATAAAGACACTGCTAGGTGTGGCTCTATTCTCTCTACAGAAGTAAAGGTAGGTAGAGGGAGCACTTCATAATTCCTTTAGACTCAAGGATGATCAGAATTAGAATGAAGCATCAAATCCAGCTGGATTTTCTAGGCTGTAAAGGAACTGAGCCACACAAACTTTTAAAATTCCATTACAACGTCCCAAAGAGAGTCAGAGGCAGAACTGGAGTTAGAATCCAAGTCTGCAAGAGCCCTATTTAACCTGTTTTTTCTTAGTGATTTCCTACCCGTCCTGTTCTGTTGCTGACTCCTACAGCTGTTGCTTTTCAGAAGGAAGTATAGCTACCTTCTGTACTTTGCCACGTATGCAGCTGAGATGAAAGCTGTGAAAGCCACCCTTTACCCCAAGCAATTGACAACTCTCCCCTTCTTTGAAGAGATGCCACAGGTAAGAGGTTTCATAAGAATCTATCCCAAATCTTTATTTATTCTGCTCCCATAGAAGCCAGTTCCACTTCTCCTACACTTTCATTCATTTATTCATTCACCAAACATGGGCTGGTCTCACCTTTTCTGAACCAAATAGGTGCTGAAAATAAGACACATTTCCAGTCTTCACCAAGCTTACCATTTCATAGAAGAAACAGATACACAAACAGATACACATGAAACAATGTGTGGTAAGTAGAGTAATGAAGATACGCTCGTGATATTGTGAGATAAGTGGGAAGAGTTCAGAGAAGGCTTTCTGGAGCAGTTGATACAAGTGCTGAGTCTGAAATTTTAGTTAGGTACTTCTGATGGCTGGGGAGATAAGACATGATCCACAAAAAATTAAGTAAAGCATAAATCAGTAATACAAACGTGAAATTAACTGACAAGTGAATTACACAAACAATAGTTATTTAAGCATCTGAGAAATGTAGCAGAGCTATATCCCTTGAGCTCTAAACACTTGCTTAACATATATTATCTATTTTAATCCCCACACCATCTACTAAAGTAGATTTTAGAAGAAATCTGGAAGGAAGAAAGCATTGTTTAGAAAATAAGTTGTCCACGATTAAGCAGCTTATACATGCTAAAGACATAATTCAAACCCACATCTTCTCATGTCTTCTGACTTCTAAGCCAATATTCTTGCCACTATACTTCTATGTGTTGAGTGGTTGAACATTCAGAAGAACTCAAGTGGTGACAGAGAGAAACATTTAGACCCTGGTAAAGAGCATATTTTGTTGCTCCTAATCATGACTTGTGTCAAGAGTGAAATTACTCTTAAATCATCTTTATGATTCTACCCAAAGAGAGAACTCAGAAACAATCCTGAAATTTAGACATCAGCCATGTTATCTCACTGGTGAAAGATCACTGTGATTCCCTCAGCCCCCTCCTAGATGCCCTCCTGTCCATTACTCAAACAGGAAAATAAGGCAGATGAAAAAGTCACACTCAAGCAGCAGAAGCTGACAGGTCAGACAACTTAACATGGCCCAACACCCTCTGCCATATGCCCATGTCTGCTGACATGCCATAAAGTCCTCCTGTAACAGGATCACCAAACCCAGAATACAGGTGTGTGTGCCACCTTGAATGGCTAACACACTGAATGTTTTGTTTCCCTATTCCTATTTTAAGGCCAGTATGTTTGTTTGTTTTTTAAGATACTTAGATAACATAAATGATACATAAAAAAATATAGGCATTTCCATTTGGCCTGTTCCCCATACCTCCCATATTTTCCCACATAAACAACATTCTTCATTAGTGTTGTACATTCATGCAATTCATAAATGCATTTTTGGCATTGCCACTGAGCATGGCTTATAGTTTACACTGTAGTTTACACTCTCTTCCACTCAATTCTGTAGGTTATAGGAAGATATATAATGGCCAATATCTGTTGTTGCAATGTCATTCAGGATGATTCCCAAGTACAAAACTGCCCTCATATTACACCTGTTTTTCCCTTTCCTTGCCCTCAGAGCCTCCAGTGGCCACTGCCTCCACATCAGTGTTGTAATTTCTCTATTGCTAGAATCACAATATGTCTATAGTAGAATACCAGTAAGTCCACTCTAGTCCATAGTTCATTCCCCAGTCCTGAGGATTCTGGTATGGTGATGACCACTCCACCTCTAATTGAGAGGGGGATTTCATACAGCCAATGGATGGGACTCTCTTGCTTGGAGTTGTAGGCTTTCTTGTTTCCATGATATGGGGGTTGCCCATCCTCACCTCCTTGTTAGTTATCTTGGGTGAGTCCAATGAACAGGAGAGTTGGTGTTGCAACTCTGCTGAGGCTCAAGCCCAGCTGGCACTTGGACAGCCCAAAGATTTAAGTCTCTTGGACATGTACCTACCATCTCCAGCACCAACTATAGGTTCAAATAGAAGAGACAGACGAGCCATATGTAGAGAAGCCATAACTGAGTCCAACTCTGTTACACTCAGGAGCACAAACTCCAAAGTAGAGTCCACTGGCAAGACACCAAACTCTGGAGCAATCTGCCCTGACAGCAGGACCTGGGTGTCTCCAGAGCCCTCAAGAGCCCTACTCTTTGGGGTAGTATCCACTTTGGCAGTCTATGGGATCCTGCTGAGATGTCCATAACCATTACGTCTGGGATGACCTCCGACGCATTTTGAAGTCTCTTAGCCATATACACTCATTTGTCTTAACCTTTTCCTCCTTTTATTAGAGGTCTTTTTCCATTTGCATTGCTAGTTGGTGCTTGGTAGTAATCCCGTGGTGCCAGGGAGGCTCATCCCTGGGAGACATACCCCACACTGTGAGGAAGGTAATGCATTTATGTGCTGAGTTTGGCTTAGAGAGAGGCCATATTTGAGGAATAAGGAGGCTCTCAGGAGGTAACTCATAGGCACCCTACAACACTAGGCTAAGTTTCAATTTCAAGAGCAAAGGCTCATAAGCATGGTCGTCGATATCAAGGGCCCATCAATGGACCATCCTCCTTCACTAGTCATTGCCCTGTACTTGGGGGATTGTTGCGCTTCCATTTGAGAATGCAGCAGAGCTCTTCAGGATGGGAATTCAATGCTGTTTTGGTGATTGTGTGAATCTCCAACCACTGTGACAATGCCCCATAAACATTTGAATACATTTATATACCTTATATGTGTATAAGACACATATGCTCAGGTGAACTTCCTCCTATGTATACCCCATCACTGATACCCCACACCAATGATCCTCCCCTGCCCCAGTTGTAACCCTTCTGTGATCCAAAGCTTCTTCAAATATGAAGCCAATAAAATAGCCAAATACAATTAATAGGAAAATGAAATAATAATATGTTTAAATATAAGAAATAAAATACATAAAAGAATCTTAAAAACTAAAAATAATATAAAATTTTAAAATTCAGATATTAAAAAATAATGAAAAATATTTTAAAATTTTTATGATATTTTGCCTTTCATCACTATAATATCTGTTATCTGTATGTGCAGTGACATTTTCTTCCATTTATTCCCCAGTGTCTTACTTTTTTTTTTTTTTTTCATTTTGTTTTCAAAGAAGTTTTAGGTCACAGTAAAGTCACATACAGAATACAGGGGACTCTCATATACCCAATATCCTCCCCCTTTTCCCCCTTTCTGTATTAATACCTTTTTATATGTGAATGGTACATTTGTTACAACTGATATACAAATAGTGAAACATAACTACCAACCATGGTCAATGGTTTACATTATGGTTTATATTTTAGACCATACAATTTTATAAATTTTGATGATATTTAACATGGCTCTGTCCATCATTGCAAGATCATGTAGAACATTTCCACTGCCCACTGAATACCCCCCTGTTCCATCTATTCTATTCCTGCCTCCTCCTCCCCTCAGGGCCCACAGCAACCACCAGGCTTCACTCCTCAGATGGCAAGATTCATAGTTACTTGCAACAACGCTTAGGTCTTGACACACTGGTTTGTCCTCCCCTATTAGCAACCACCCATGCTCTCAAGAAACTCCCGCCTCTCTGTTTCAGAACATATCAGTCCTCCCCAGGATGGAAGTACAACTCTTTCCCACTCATTATGTGGGTCTCGACCCATTGATACAACACATTATGACAAAATGATCGTTCACACACTCCTTAGAAGCCTGTTCCAGGTGCGTCCCGTCCCAAATGCCGTCCCCAATCCAACACCCTAAACCAGTAACCCTTCCTTGTCATATTGCCATAAGAGCTTTCCCAACTTTTTACTTTCAACCACATACCCACAAATCCCAGAGTTCATCTGGTCCCTCCCCCAACCCTCCCCCCAGTTCCATAGACCATCTTACCCACCCTTCCCAATCTACTCCCCTTTCAAAACTGCACCGCTACCCAATACTATCACTATACTCCTGTCATATCCCTTCACTGCCCAACTACACACTTCCACCTTATCATAGATTTCATCCATATGGGTGTTGGCTCACAACCTTCTTCTCCCTTTCTATTTCCTGTAAATCTATCTTCCAGACTCTAGCTCTCTGAGTCTGCTCAATTTGCTTAATTCATATCAGTGGGGTCATGTAATATTTGTCCTTCAATGCCAAGCTTGCTTCACTCAACATAAGGTCTTCAAGATTCATCCATGTTATCCTGTGTGTAATGTATTCCTCTTTACAACTGAGTAATAGTCCATTGTATGTATGTAGCACATTTTGTTTCTCCATTCATTTGTTGATGGGCATTTGGATTGAGTCCAACTTTTGGCAATAGTGAATAATGCCGCTATAAACATTGGTGTGCATATATCTGTTCTTGTCCTTGCTTTCAATTCTTCTGGGTATATACCCAGCAGTGGAATTGCTGAATCATATGGCAGATCTGTAGTTAGTTTTGTGAGAAACCGCCAAACTGTCCTCCACAATGGCTGGACCATTCTACTTTCCCACCACAGTGGATGAGGGTTCCCATTCCTTCACATCCTCTCCACCACTTGTAGTCCTCTGTTTTTTCAAGAGCCGCCAGTCTAATGGGTATATGATAGTGTATTAGTCAGCCACAGGGGTGCTGATGCAAAATACCAGAAATCTGTTGGCTTTTATAAAGGGTATTTCTTTGGGGTATAAGCTTATAGTTACCAGGCCATAAAGCATAAGTTACTTCTCTCACCAAAGTCTGTTGCCAACTGTTGGAGCAAGATGGCTGCCAATGTTCAGCCTTCTTCCTCTTAAAGCTCCATGGTCAGGCTCTCTAGGCTTTATCTCTCTCCCCAGGGCTTGATTCTCTCCACAAGGCCAGCTGTAGACTATCAGGCGAAAGGCTTGACTCTTTTCCCAGGGCCTCTCGCCTTCCTCACGACCAAGCTCCTCTGTGTCCTTACTTGCTGGGGCTCTAGCTCAAAAACTCTACATCAGAACTCCAAACACTGTCCTTTGCCATGTCTTTTATCTGTGAGTCTCCACCCACCAAGGAGCAGGGACTCAATGTCCTACTGACGTGGCCCAATCAAAACCATAATCATAATTTAATTAAGTAAAAGTAAAACCTCTGAATCTAATACACTCTAATACACCCAGAGGAAAGGACCAGTTTTCAAACATAATCCAATATTTCTTTTTGAAATTCATCAATAATATCAAACTGCTACAGATATTCTGTAGCAGTTTACAGAATATACAAGTATACAATGAGATATAGTTACAAGTATACAATGAAATATACTTCTCATTATAGTTTTGATTTGCATTTCCCTAATAGCTAGTGATGTTGAGCATCTTTTCATGTGCTTTTTAGCCATCTGTATTTCTTCCTTGGAGAAGTGTCTTTTCAAGTCATTTGCCCATTTTTTAAATGGGTTTTTGTCTTTTTATTTTCAAGGTGTAAGATTTCTTTATATATGCCGGATATTAGGCTCCTATCAGTTATATGGTTACCAAATATTTTCTCCCATTGGGTAGGCTGCCTTTTCATTTTCTTGACAAACTCCACTGAGGTGCGAATGTTTTTAATTTTGAGGAGATCCCATTTATCTACTTTTTCTTTTGCTGCTCGTGCTTTGCATGTGAAGTTCATGAAACCATTTCCTATTACAAGATCCTGTAGATGCTTCCCTACATTATCTTCCAAAGTTTTTATGGTCTTGGCTCTTATATTTCTATCTTTGATCCACCTTGAGTTGATTTTTGTAAAAGGTGTGAGATGGTGTTCTTTTCTTATTCTTTTGAATATGGATATCCATCTCTCCAAGCACCATTTGTTGAAGAGGCCATTCTTTCCCAGTTGAGTGGGCTTGATGGCTTTATTGAATATCATATTACTGTATATGCGAGGATCTATATCAGAACTCTCAATTTGGTTCCATTGGTCGGTATGTTTATCCTTGTGTCAATACCATGCAGTTCTGATCACTGTAGCTTTGTAGTATGTTTTAAAGTCAGGTAGTGTGATTCCTCTGATTTCAATTTTCTTTTTCAATATGTCTTTGGCTATATGAGGCCTCCTGCCCTTCCAAATAAATTTCATAGTTAGATTTTCCAATTCAGTATAAAATATTGTGTTGGGTTTTATTGGGATTGCATTAAATCTATAGATCAGTTTGGATAGGATAGACATCTTAATGATGTTTAGTCTTCCTATCCATGAACATTCCATTTATTTAAGTCTTCTGTGATATCCTTTAACAGTGTTGTGTAGTTTTCTGTGTATAAGTCATTTACATCTTGAGTTAAATTTATTCCTAGGAATTTGATTCTTTTAATTACTATTGTAAGTGGTATTTTTTTCTTGATTTCCTCATTATTAGTGTACAGAAATACTACTGATTTTGTGCACTGATCTTATAACGTGTGACTTTACTGAACCCATGTATAAGTTCTAGAAGGTTTGTTGTAGATTTCTCAGGACTTTCTGTGTATAGGATCATGTCATCTGCAAATAGTAAAATTTTTACTTCTTCCTTTCCAAACTGGATGCCTTTTATATCTTTTCCTTGCCTCAGTGCTCAAGCAAGTACTTCTAACACAAAGTTAAATAAGAGCAGTAATAGTGGACATCCTTATCTTGTTCCCGATCTTAGAGGGAAAGCTTTTAGGAATTCACCATTGTATATGATGTTAGCTGTGGGTTTTTCATATACACCTATCGTGTTCAGAAAGTTTCCTTCTATTCCTATCTTTTGCAGTGTTTTTATCAGGAAAGTTTGCTGTATTTTGTCAAATGCTTTTTCTGCATCTATAGAGATGATCATGTGATTTTTTTCTTTCAATCTCTTTATGTGGTGTATTACATTGATTGATTTTCTTATGTTAATCCATCCTTCCATATCCGGGATGAAACCCACTTGGTCATGGTGTATAATTCATCTGATGTGTTGTTGAATACAATTAGCAAGTGTTTTTTGAGGATTTTAGCATCCAGGTTCGCTAGAGAGATTGGTCTGTAATATTCCTTTCTTGTGGTGTCTTTCTTTGTTAAGCCCAGTATTTTTGCAGCTCCAGCAAAGAAGCCATCTTGTTAATACATCCACCTGAGTTACCATCACATAACCACACAACTATGAGACCAGTACCACTGGCAGCATATTGTTAGGAATGTATTAAGAGGGGGAAAGGTGAAGATCCAAAATAATTACTTAATGGAAAGAAAACCCATGGAATCCTGAGCTCATATCTACCTTAATATATATATATCTACCTTAATATATATTAACACAGTAGTGCTTCATAAATATTTGTTAAATGAATGAATGAAACTCTCACCTATATTTTTGGTATTTTTTTAAACTAATTGCAAAGAAAATTTTTAAGTTATACTCATGACTTAAACAGAATCATGAGGAAGTAAAAGAAATTAAGTACTTAAAGTCCCCCCAACATGTCAACTGGCCAAAGATCCCAAGAGAAATTTTTAAATATTTAAATTTACAATGGGAGGTTTGACTTTACAATTGGGAGGCCATTTATGACCACAATACAAGTGAACAGCCCCATTAATTTACCTTTCTGGGCTCAATGAGCAATGTCATAGAATTGAATTAAATGCACCAAACTAATAGCAAGAGCCTTCAAAGCAGACGAATCTGAAGAAATCTCTTCTAGACAATGGAACTACCGAACCTCGGTTACAAGAACAATGTTGAATTTAATATGACCCCTGTGATCCTGGAAAAGAGCAAAGTTTAAGAAATCCCCCTACTCTGCCCCAGAAAATGAGTTACTGAAAAGAACCTCATCATGACTCTGATAAGACTAACAGATACTGTCCCACCCTTTCTTGTTTACCTATGATAAGGACAGAAGCAGACCCTCCAAATCCCTCCGAATTTCTAGACGAGTAGAAATTCGTCACCACATAAATGATTAGGTCAACGGAATGGTCATTAGGAACAAAATGCTTGTTAACCAATGTGTGGTTTAGCTTCACTCCTTCCTCCAGGCCGCTGAACTTCACGAGTGACTCCCAGAAGATAGGCTGCTTCAACATAAAACATTCTCTGATCTGCTATCTCATTACTCTACTGCACACTTTCCCACACCTGATCCTTTACTTCCACTTCCCACATGATTGTTTACTCACATCTCTATTTTTAAAAAGCCCCTAATCCTAACCCTTGAGATGCTTGGAGACCTTATGGTCAGAGAGTTCTCACTATTGCCATAGTCCCTTTCTTCTCTTGCAATAATCCTTTTGAGTAAAATTTCTTCTTACCAATTCCAGATTTGTTTTTTATTTGATAGAACTCAAGCACCACTTCAAACCTCCCTTCTTTTCTCCTCCTTCCCTCTCTCTCCCTCTCTCTCTCTTTCTGTGCATGTGTCTATATCAGCCTCTACCAATCTCCTCTTGCAGTTTTTCCCCTCTTAAACTTCACATCAAAGTTCCCATTATTGTTATTAAGATAAAACATAGATGAAGGTGAGTGTGGCTCAAATGTTTGGGTGTCCTTCTCCCATATGGAGGGACCTGGGTTTAATCCCCGGGACCTCACAGTAAAATAAAGAAAAATACAGAGAGCACGCGGGCTGCCAGGCCCCATGCGTGGAGCGCCACCAGGCCCCACAGGCAGGCATGCCAGGCCCCACTGAGCCACGCAGCAAGATGATGACATTACAGGAGAGTGACACAAGGGAGAGCCAAGATGAGACATGCCAAAAAACCAGGAACTAAGGTGGCACAGGTGGCAGAATGCCTCTCTCCCACATCGGAGGTTCCCAGGATCGAATCCCGGTGAAAACAGGAGGAGAAGGATGAGAAGAGAGGGCAGGAAACAGATACAGAGAATTGCCCAGTGAATGGATACAAAAACCAGCAAAAAAAAAAAAAAAAAACTTGGGGGGGGGATGACGGGCTTAAAAATGGATAAAAGTAAATAAATAAATAAATAAATAAATAAATAAATAAATAAATAAATAAAAGAAAAAAAGAAACAGCTGCTTAGCCCTGGATAGAATGGGAAAAAATTATTATTTAAAAAAAAAATCAGAATTTCTTAAGGGTTGAGCAAATGAACACTCTACAAAGATAATATCTAAGCCAAAGTGGCTAATCAACTGGTCAACTGATCCCAGCTCCATTTCCTGGAGATTCATCTTTCCCATGGGTTTTCTTATGCTTCTTACTGCAGCCACTATGATGCTAATACATTCCCACCTTCCCACCCCAGTAACCCCACACACAAAATCACACTCACATTCACTTTCAAAGCTCTTCCACAAGAGGAAAAAGGAAGCTCCTTTCCTAGATATAGTATTTAAAGGGTAACGATGCCTTGTTTAATGATTTTTTATTAAGGTAAAAAAGATTATTATAAAACAATATGTACAGAATGACACCACTGCTGTTTATATGGTTAAATATAATCTAGAGAATTATGGGGATGAAATTATGGGTAGTTTTTATGTCTTCCTTTCTGCTTCTCAATATTTGCCTAAGTTTTAGACAATGTACATGTCTAATTTATGATTCAATTAGAAAAATGAATTTAAATTACGGTTTTTCTTTTTTTTTAATCTCTTTTTCTAGGTTTCTCCCAGCACAACTAAGAAAGGCTGTAAGTTTTTTAAAGGTTGTACTAAACAAAAAGAGAAAAGGAAAAGAAAATTTCAAAACTACAATATGCTTTTTAGAGAGGTTTTACAAAGTTTTCTGACTTTTCCATAACTATGATAAGTTTCCCAGCATTGTCCCATAGCATTTGGTTTCTCAAGGCCCTCTCACTACTAAAACCAGGTACTGTGACACAGCACAGACATTCGGTCTGGATTCCTGACTTCCCAGGCTTGCCTTGCCTCCAGGTGCCACTCTACCTTCCATTTCTAACAAGACAGTCCCTTAGATCTTCCCCATCTGCTGCTCTAAGGCTCTTTGATGTCCTCAATAATTTTTAAGAGTACAAAGGGGTCCTAAGACCCCAAAATTTGAGAATCTAGCACATAAGAATTACACAAAGACAAGGCTCTTATACCACTTAACCAAGCAGTTAGGAACTTCTTATCTAATACACCTCTCATCCTGTTTATCCTAAAACCCCACAAGATTGTTTCACCTGAAGCATCACCCCTTTCCTCCAGTGTTGTGCAGCAGGGAATGCAGTTGCTTCCCAGACATGATAAAAGAGAGTTTTTACCCTCTAAACTGCCCAAAGAGAGAATGAATTCATTGAAAGAACCCTCCAAAGCAAAAGTGAGAATTGGAGTTAAAATTTTAACTTTGAACATAGGTATTTCTATCCATAGTAGAAAGTACAAGTTGATTAAAATGTCTTTCTCTAAGATAACTTTGAATCTCTGAATTAGGAAGACTATTATTGCTCAAAACATTTTTTCTGAGAAAAATTCATTTGATTAAAAAAGGATAAAAATCTTCATTCTATAAAAAAGGGTTCATGTAAGACACAAGAAAATCCATCTTGTGATCAATAGTACACATACATTTGGTACAAGCACACATTCAATAAGTAAATATTTTAAAAACCAAACCAGATGAGCAAAATTACCCAAAAGGAGAATTGACTGACCTTCATAAGGCATTTCTAGCCCAGAAACATCCCAAGCCCTTCTAAACTATAGCACATGCTATCCACAGTATTCAAATTTTCATCTTATTTTATCTTATTTCCTAGTTAAATATGAGCTCCCCAAGAACAGGGACCAGTCAGTATCACTGTAGCTTCAGGAGCCTTAGCCCTGCTCCTTTCACATAAGTAAGCAGTGAAGCTAGGAAAATGAATGATGATTAGTAACTTTTACCCATGGTGCAAAATCTGTGATAATGGTTACCCTGGCTAGAGAAAGTAAGGCTTTTCTAGGTTATAAAGTGTCACGTGTTAAAAGACGAATATATCCTAACTATACTTATTTCTATTATGTGAGGCAGGTTAGTATAGTGAAAGGGAGAAGGTGTCTGAGATAACATGGCCGACAGACAACATGACCACGAGACCCTGCCCAGAAACCTCCTGAGAAGAAGGCTGCCAGAAAGATCCTGCGAGACCCCAGCCATGAGAATCTCATTTAGAATGAGAACTTCATTTGGAATGAGAATCCCATTCGGGGTTAAGGGAAAGCCCTGGATACCTTCAAAAGGCCCCACCATTGGCCCCTGAGAACTGACAGGTGGGGCAAACAATCAGAACAGCAAACAGCTTGGGCCCCTCCCCCAACATTATGAAGGGGGAGAAGGAAAGACTTTAAGTAGGCCTGATCTGGGGCCCCACGTGCACATCTCACTCTGCAGCATGCCCGTGGTCCATGCCTCAGACCGTGCACTTTTCTCATTTTCTTATTTCTGAATAAACTCTTTATTCCCTTGCCTACCCTATGGCTTGTTCTTAAATTCTTTTATGCAACATAAGCCAAGAACCCACAAGTCCAGAACCCAGAGCCATCCGGTAACATTATTTGGCAAGCCGAGCCAGGAGATAGGAGGCACGTAATGCTCTCCCACATCTGATGAAGACTGGTGAGTTTTTAATTAAAGTCTGCCTCTGCCCTCTTTTGTCTGTGCCCAAAATTCTCACCCTAGGCCATGTCCAGAGGTTTGCTCCTTACTAAGGTCCCAGAAGGCCCTGAAGTTCCTCTTAATCCATTACCTCCAGGGCCCATGAGGCTGTTTGCCTGTAAGCCGCAGATCAATCTCTGCTTCTTAATTGTCTCTTGATGCCTGGTTTAACTGCGAAACTTGGTCCCTGGAACTGGCCATAAAATGAGCTCTCTCAGGGCCACATTCCCCTGAAAATGAAGGCCAAAAAAAAAACGGTCCCTAGCCAGTCCCTTTCCTAGCAAGAAAGCCTGGCTTGGATGCCAAGGTCTGGGAACCAGACCCAGATATCTCCAAGACCTCTAAGGCTCTGGGGACACCCAGAGACATAAGACTCCCAATCCCAGAACATGGGGACAGCAAGCAGGGCTCCTTACCTCCAGGAGGCTGGCTCAGCGAGCAATCCATTCAACCAGGTCTAGTAGTGGGATGTCACCAAGACTGATGAACATGTTTATTCTTCCCTAAGATAATGGGTGGCTTCCAATTGGGACAACCTGCCTACTCATGATCTAAGAAGCAAGAGGCTAATCTTTTCCTCCCACACCACGTAGCTGCAGTATAGCCAAGAGCAAGCTCTGTATGGGGCCCTGAATTCCAGTTAAACCTGTGTAAAAGAGGAGAGGACAGACAGATCTGAGGGCCAGAGACCACATGGTCATGTCTTCTTAAAGAGATGAGGAAATGTACTACCTCATACCAAACCAGTCAATTTTAAATAAGCTCAGGCAAATTACTCATAGGCAGAACCTAGAAACCCAGCCTTATTTCAAAGAAAGCTGGTAGAGGCAATATAATATACCCTCTTGTAGATTCTAACTCTAGAGAAGGACAAATCCTCCTAGGAGTGCCAGTCTGCCTGGGATATCCATAGAAAGCTGCAGAAACTTTCCCTGGGCCCCCAAACTTCCATTAACTCCTTTTTAGAAATAACCTTTGCAGTTCTCAACAATCAAGACCAAGACGCTGAGGAGAAGCAGGTGAGGAGAGGGCAGGCATAGGGCCCAGAAGCAGGCTCACCTTTTAACTGCTGCTGCCAAAGGCACCAGTCACTCAGGGTTACCCGAATCCAGGTTCCACGTCAGCTGGAACCTGGCCCCAAGCTGCCTCACCACATTGGGGCCTTGCTCAGGGGAGGATGGAAAGGGCCTGAAGCCACACGTGAACCATCAACCACAGGAGCCCCGAATGACCCTTGAGGTGGCAGGTAAGATTAATTTCTTAATTATCATGGGAGCCAATTACTCAGTCCTAGCCTGCACTCCAGACCTTCTAACCTTGGTTGTGCCTAATGAGGGGAATGAATGGGGAGTCAAGATCTAGACCATTTATTAAACCTCTCTCGCTTCTGGCCCATGCTTTTAAAGGTTCCTGGCTATTCCTAGCTCCCTGCCTATTCCCTTGCAACACTCTAATCCTTTCAGCGATAAAAAGCCTCACAGGGCTTTACCCCTTGCAGGAGGTAACCAGTGGGGTGCAGCCCCCAGAGCAACCTCAATTCATATCTTGTCGGGGGCAGGGCTTCTCTGGACCCCTTAGTGCCATACCTAGCAGCTGCCCAGGAATTTTCCTGAAGGAACAAAGCGGAGGGTCCTGCATGAGGTTTCTGCTGTGGACAGACACCAGGAGCTTTGTGTTAAGGTGATTCTTAAGGCAGGTCTTTCTCTAAGCTAAGTAAGTATACAGAATTCTCTGTTTTGCTCTAATCTGTGCTTAACTTTGTGTTTAACTTTTTAAATCTGCATTTAACTTTTAAACTGTGTTTAACTTTGTTAGTCTGCTTGTGCTTAGGAACTGGTAAATCAGATTTGGAGCTTGCCTGTTACAAATTAGATAATGGTGAAAGGTAATCTAAAACAATCTTAAAATGTCAATACTATCTTTCAATTAGATATGATGTATAATTCACAAGTGGCATTAGATTAACTGCTGGAAAAGCAGAAAAACATAGCAACATTAATGTTACTAATAAAATCATTTTAGTTGCTTAGTTAATAAACGAAAGTACCTGTTCTAAAGTAGAAACTTACTAGAAACTAACAGTTAAGATCATTATATATGCCTTTATATTATAAAACAGCAGAAGGATAAAATCTGAAATTGAATAAATCCAAGTGGGTAGGTTTAGCCTAGGCATACTATTGTGATGGTAATCTTAGACTAATTTAGCTTTGTTTATGGTTACTTCAGGTCTAACCTCAGCCTTGTATATGCTTGTTATTGTGATGATAATTCTAAACCGAGTTCCCTAGTTCCCTAGTTCATGGTTACTTCAGGTCTAGCCTCACCCTCGTGTATGTTTATGATTATATCAGGGCTGGCCTCACCTTTGTGATGGTAACTACTTTATTCTCCCCTGTTTATAACATGGCAATTTCTGCCCCCTATGGCTCAGGGGTAGGCAAATTTGAGACATCCCTGTCTCCCATCTTTCCGCTGGTGTTAAAAATACTGCTTTTTCTCATGACTCCAGGTGTGGGCTGAATTGCTGCCTGGTAGAATTCTCAACCCTCGGAGTTGAATGTCTACTCTTCCAGTCCATCAGCTGTCGGAGTCCTGTTATCACCAAGGACTGGGGAGTGGGGTGCCTCCCACCTCAAATGTTGATGTTCTTAAAAGCAGCAAGTCATAAGAAAAAAACAGATTTCCCAGAGACTTCAATGACCTCAGGGAGTATATATTGAAATTAGTGTTGCTCATCCAAGGTCTGTCAAAGTCAAAATGGGAAATAAGCAAAGCTAAAGCATTGGAAGCAATTTGGTTATAAACTGATAATTAAAAGGAATGAATTTTTTTGTGCAAAACTGCATGGTCATAGTGCAGATTAATTAAAAATAGCCTTCAAAGAGATCTTTAATATTAGTGAGTTGTGTGTATCTCTTTATTTGTTCAGTGTATATTTTCATACATCAGGAAGGGAATATCAAATTAACAAATGAAAATTCTTAAAAGAGCTCTACTCCAATAGTTAAAAATTAAATATGTGCTTATATGTGTGCAAAAATATTCCTGTAGCCCAAATTAGGCTAAGCAGGATGGAAAGGTCATATAGAAATCTGAATATAGAGACTATTGGGAATGGGAAAAAGGTTTTCTTAAGCTCTTTGACCTACCAAGGCCTTCTCTTTGCAAAAGCTATGAAAGAGGGGCAAGGTGTGGCAGATTAAAACTCTATCTTCTAGGCTAAGGAATTAAGAATCAGTTTGTCCTGTAATTCCCCAGTCTAAACCTTTTAATAGTCTTAAAATAAGGGTAGTTAATAACCCTATTACCAAATTTCAGTACGTGAAGGAAAAGTCCTTGAAAGATATGGAAAGATCTTTTCTAAATTATGAATAAAAATAAATTAAACAATTATAATTATTCCAGAACCTAGCAGTCAGTACGCTTCTAAAGTAAGAGATAGATTTCAATATCATCAAACTCTTGTGTAGTCAAACCAGGCCTTCAGTACACTGCATGGTACCTCTCCATTTGAGTTATTGGCTAGGTTGATCACTGACCCCTAAATCAATAAAGGTGTCTACCACATCTCTGGTTATGTTCCTAAAGTGTATGGAGAGCACGTTGCAGTTTCAGACTCCTATAGCAGCCAGCAATGGCTCGACATGGCCAGATGTACAATGGACACTGCCTCCAGGTTGGCTCTGTTTCAGAGTGTCAAAGGGCACTATGGAACAGGCTGGTGAAACACTGGAGGCTATGTTCCTAGCTTCTCTCTAGGATCAACTGTGCTGCAGCTTGCTGGCTATGTGAAGGACATACCAAGTGGAGCAATAATTACCAGTGTAATGTAAGTAGAACTTAAACAAACACAATTAACATTATGGCCTGCTACCATGGAGAGATAACATGTATGATATTGCAAATCTGCAGCTTAGATCTATTAACTGCAGCTCAAAGAGGAACTTGTGCATTGATTAGCATTAAGTACTGTAGCTATATACCTGATGATTATGATGATATATTTTCTATTCTAGATCATATGCAGAGGGATATTGAACATGTTAAAAGTCCTGACAAATTCATTTTGTAAGTAATTAATTAAAGTTCCTATAACATAATGGAATGGCTTTCTTAAGTACTGTCTTTATTTTGCTTGCCATATGCTTGTCTTGTTGTTGCCTGTACTGTCTTTGTGAGTTTACATCCAGGGCAGTGCCTCTCTTCATAACTCTCCTAGCTGTCCTAAGCACAATCACTGCTGTGGGAACTGGGGTTGGCAGTTTATACCCAAACCCAGCAGGTCTACCACAATTTCTCCCTAGAGTTAACCAACAGCATAAAAGAACTCAAGGAAGAATGTTGTTTCCCATTAACTTTGGGAGGATGCAGCCTCTGAAGACATCCAGCCTTTCTCACTCTTGTGGTCCAGTATGTCATGGCTGGCCCCTTTTGGGGCCCACTTACTACCAGCTTCTTTATCCTTCTAGTGGGACCATGTATCTCCAAAATTCTAAGTAAGTTTATTTCTTACAGAATCAACCCCTTATTAGTCATGCAAGGATTTCATCCATTCCAACCTGGGCACCAGATACATCTTCCCTCAACTGCAATGATATAGCCAGAGGGTATTTTATTTCCCTAAACAGCAGGAAGTAGATACAGAAGAATGACCATCACCCTTCAGCAACCCTTAAGAATAAGGGTATAAACTCTCTGAGGGTGGAGCTGAAGCATTTTAGCATAGTAAAAGAGGAAAGGTGGCTGAGGCCCGGCAGAAAACATGGCTGACAGATAACAAGGCTGTGAGACACCACCCAGAAACCTGACAGGAAGGCTGCTAGAAAAATCCCAAAAGACCCCAGCCATGAGAATCTCATTTGGAATAAGAATCTCATTTGGAACGAGAATCCCATTCAGGGTCAAGGGAAAGCTCCAGATACCCTCAAAAGGCCTCACCATTGGCCCCTGAGAACTGACAAGTGGGGCAAACAATCAGGACAGTGATTGTTCTGATTGTTCAACATTATTAAGGGGGAGGAGGAAAGACTTTAAATAGGCCTGATCTGGACCTTTTTAAAGTCTTACTCTGTAGCACACCCACAGTCCATGCTGAAGACTGTACTTTTCTCATTTTCTTATTTCTTAATAAACTCTTTACTCCCTTGTCTACCCTATGGCATGTCCTTAAATTCTTTTATGTGATGTAAGCCAAGAACCTAGAAGCCCAGAACCTAGAGCCATCCAGTAACATTATGTACTTTTTAAAAAAGACACAGGTTTGGGTATTAGATATGGAAAGACAGAAGAGCATTTTCACAAATGGATCCAAATAATAAAATCATAAAAACCTGGCATGCAGGTATACTGAGCTCTTGACATCTAAGTCAAATGAATTATGAGTGTCCCTGCCTTGCTTTCCCAAAACCTCTTTGAAACATTGATCACAAGAAAAGTGTGCATGATCAACTTAAGTGAGGGTGATATGATAGGTCAGAATGGGTCCATTGTCTCACAGGATCCAAGGCAAGTGACCCAAGCATGACCTCCTCCCTCTGTCCCACCCTCCCAGCTTTTCACCTGAACAAGCAGGTTAGAAGGCATTCCAAAAGATCAAAGTAGATGGTATTTATCTTTGGGGCATTTACCACATCCTTTAGCCATGCCTGCTCTTCCAGAAGTCTCTGGAAGCAGAAGCCTGAGAGTTTTCTTCTAACTCTCTAGCTTCAAGTGCCCATTACATCTCATGCAAAGTACTGCAACTGCCTCCTTAGTCATATCTCAACCCTCTCCAACACATTCTACACTACTATGCCAGATTAATTTTCTTTTGTAATTCTTTAATCAGGCATATCATTCTATCTTGCATTTTAGTTATGTGTGCATATGTCATATAGCCTCCAACAAACTGTAAAGTCATGTGAGGGCCCAAATTATCTTACTCATCTTAAACAATCTTCACTCATTTATTAAAAACAAAATGATGAATACATTAGATTATGTAATAGGCACTTCACTAGCTCCTAGAAAGATAAGTCAGGCAGAGCTCTTCAATTTGTTTAAAATGTAGTGGGGGGGGGGGAATTGTGGAAAGGGGGAAGAAAAGCATTGTAAACAGGAAATTGCAATACATATAACTATTTATGTACTATAATATAATTGTAATATATAATGTAATTTTATGATTGCCTAAGCACCAATTAATATAGGATCTTATAGAAGGTACTCCTACTAAACTCTTGAGCAGACCAAAAAAGTCTTCCCAGAAGAAGTGATGTCTAAACTGATCCTTGAAGCATAAGCAGGTGTGTATGGAGAACCAAGAACTACAGATAGTCAGTCTGTTAAGACTGAAGTGGCAACGGATAAGGCTTGAGAAATAAACAGACACCAAATCATAAAAGGCTTTGAAGTTGCATTAAGCTGTTTGAAGTTCATCTTGAAGGCATTCCATTGTTTTAATATGATGAGTGATATCCGATTTATACTTTAAAATGAACACTCTAATTATAGGGTAGTAGTCATTCAAAATTCTGTTGAATATATGTATGGTTAAGTTACATTTGCATAATAAAAACATATTTAAGTTCAGAAAAGAGAGAAATTGGTGAATCAGTGCTGGCTGTGATGCCCTAGAAGGGTTTTATGGAGGAATTTAACTAAGATTTTTTTAAATGTAGGATTTTGATAGGGAAATTCAAGGAAAAGAGGACATCTCAGGTTGGAAGCAGGAAGTATACAAGGAAGATAATGAGCTAAGAACACGTGGTTGAACAAACGTGTAAGGTGAATTCACAAAAGAAAGAATAGCTGAATTTCATTTAGTGCTAGGTCTGAAGAAGGAGGTTGTTGACAGAAGAAGTTGCAGGCCCTTCAGTGTCAAACTCAAGATTGAAATTTCATGGCTACAAAACAGTTCATGAAGGAACTTTGACAGAAGAGGCATACTCCAAGTATTGCTTTAGGAATAGATGGAAAATAGATTGCAAGACATTAAAAACAAAGTTTAGGCAACCAGTCTTAAAGAATAAGATGACAGTCAGAATGTGAAGGGGGAGGGGAAGGAGCAGGTGAGCCCCTACCAGATACATATCAAAAGTTAAGAGAGGAGGGAGAAGCAGAGGTATGAGATAGAGTGCTAGGGTGAAACAAAGGCTACCACACCCACTTCCACACCCCAGAACCCCCATTAACCCTCCCTAGGAGAGTAGTTATTTGAATGGAAGCATTACCAGCAGTTTAGTATAATTTGGAGAATGAGGGCCTTCCCTTTTATCAAGCTGTGTATGTAACTGGCATCTTAATATAAGAATTTGGAGGTGAATTGTTTGAGAAGAGGATATGAAGAGGAAGGAATATTTGGGGCCCTCGATCTTCCCCTTTTGGTTGGAGAATGAGAAAGAAATATCTGAACAAGCAAAAGGGAGCACTGAGGCCATTCTTAAACCCTAGATTAATAAATCGAGGGGTATTCAGATATTTGGGGCTTCCCTGTGCATTCTAGAAACTCCTGGAGATAGATAAGACCTACATCCAGTGACAGGAGCCCCAGAGACCTATTTGTCTAAAAGGGCTCCCTCCCCTCTGCTGTTTGGGTTTACCCTTTTATTGGCACTTTGCGCCCTCAGTAACCGAAAGAAACAAAATAAATTAAATTTGTTCTATTGTCTCTAGTTTGAATTTACATCACTTTGGTCTCCCAAAGCAACAAGTTATTTTAATAGTTCTTAGAGATACTGATAAAAATTAGAAAATTGTCTAACAAATCTCTAGAATACCGTAGTCTAATACCTAAGAGAAGCCAAGGTAATAAATATTACAGCCTACATGCAAGGGAACAATGCACTTTGTAGACAGATCTTGTGGATGATTCAACAAATTGCTGACCCATAAGAGCTAATTTTATTTTCTCAGGCTTTTTCAAAGTCAGGAAAATCAAACTTCCCAAAACAGGCCCATATATTGTTTATTCTATTATATTGCAGGTGAGGAAACAGAAGTTGCCTTCTTTAAAGTATGGGGACATGTATGGCCTTAAATTTAATTCCAAACTGGATGGTTTCAGTGACCCAGCATATATGAAGGCCTAAGCTAAAAATCCATCAATTATCATCAGATTAATGGATTCTTCAGGATTGGCATTTCATTTGTCATCATTTAACTGATGATTGTTATTTTCATTGGGAATTTTTAGAACATCAAATAGATGTTTGTTAGGCTCGATTAAGTGATGTTTTCTTTGGCTTCCCTTTGTTTTCAAGCTAAATACAGGCTTCTTCCTGTCTCTTTTTTTATTCAGGCAGAGCTCATAAGGAAAGTAGTTATATAGACAAACATTAGAAAGATAAACAAGATGTTAACATACTTGTAATTTTTTTATTAAGGCATCTTAACCTGTGCATAAACTGAGACTCTCATTGCTGAATTAACTTAACCAATTTTCCTATGTAATTTAAGTATGTTTTCTAGTGGCTATGCCAAAGGGTTGGGGGGTAGGGGGGTGTCTTTTGTGCCTCAAGACACTGTAAGATAAGACAATTTAAGTTAAAACAGTATGTGGGCTACAGTTATGCAACTTCATGTCAAGTGCCCAAACTTCACTCCAACCATATGACCATCCTTCCCCCTACCTAGAAATACTGGAGTCAGCTCAGCTATTTCCCTTACTGGAAAAGAAGATACGACCATTAGCCAGAAAATACTTAGGAAGTTATTTGCTTTGTTTTATTTTCTAAAATAAACACATTTTCTAAAATGTGGGCATTTTGGTTTTTCCAACATGTCATTTCTCAGACATTTAACCACAGGTACTATCATTGCCAGAGTTGGAACTATAGATGATTTACTATAAAGAACATACATAAGGGGGCCGCAAAACTATTCTTGGTCAAAGAGAGATCACCCTTTAATAGTCTGTGGCATCAGAAAGTTCTTCTTCTTTTAATCAAAGTAAGCTATTTCTAACAAAAAGAATACCCAAGCTTCCTACAATGTTATAAAAAAGGCATTTATCTGATTAAAGTTTACCTAACTGTAAACTAAGGTCAGATAGTCCAAGAGGGGAATATGGTTTTGAGCATTTCACAAATATCCTGAATCTCAATACCGGTTTTTTGGTTTTTTTTTAATACAACTCCCAGAGGTGAGGAACAGTATGGAAAATAATGCATGCCACTATTCACCACCAGTTGTCACTGAGACAAGAGCAGACGGGAAAGAAATCAAGGCACAGGGCTAACCCAGTTAAAAAGAGCAAAGGAAGGGACATAGAGGTTTGAGGGTAGAGGAATGCTGAAAATCACACTTCTCCTGTTTCACAATTTTAAGAAATATCCAATCATAGAATATTTATTATGGATATAACAAGGAATCTATAATATACTTTTTTTGTAATATGACTTTTATGTTTATCTACAGGTATGAACTTTATTTACTTGCTCCTAGGTAGTTTGAGGCTGTACTTAAAACCCTAGTGATCACCAAATGCCTACATAATATTGTGTGTATGTACTAAGAAATATTTTTACTTTGAATAAATATTAGACTGAAACACTTGACCTAACCTGACAGATGACTAGAGACTAAGACTCTAAACTTAGTTTGGTAACCAAGTGGATGTGCTTTCTTGGTCTCAGAGCCTCCTCAGTTTCCCCATCTATACAGCATAAGAGCCTTTCAGTTATATATGGCTCATGTACTGTACACAGGAAAGACAATCTACATCATATCTGGTTTTTAAGTGGCAGTTATTACCCACGGAGCAACAGTTAAGGAGGATGGTATGTGATCTCTTCTTCCCCCACCACTTTATAGGAAATGTGTGAGCTGCTATCTGGGAAGATTTAAGAACATCATCCTTATCTAAAAGAATCTCTTGATGATGGCTTCCTGCCCTCAATCTCCATAACCTTCTCATAAACTTTCCCTACTCACAGACTTCACAAATCACAGTTTTGTGCCTGATAAGCAAGGATCTCTCAGCTCATCAAGCACAAGACCGCAATTTTGGGCTGCCAAATCCCTAGAACAATACTAGCCCTTTACCCCTAATTAACAAGACCGGAGAATCTAGTGAAAATCAGGTACTACCAGTTACCACTTCACATTTGAAAACCTAATGAATTGTTTCTCTTGCACTTTTCCCAAATAAATATCGTTCACACAAAAATGAAAACCTATAAACACCCCACAGTGAAGAAGGGCAGCCCAAGGCGGGTCTGGCAGTACCTGGTTGAAGTGCAGCTGCCCCAGTTCTTGTGGGACGCCCTTCTCGGGGGCGGATCCCAGCTGCTCCAGCAACCGCCCAAGCTGTGCCACCGAAAGGCTGCGATTTGCGCCGAACACGCTCAGTACATCCTCGCTGAAAGCAAGCCGGGACTCTGCCACCTCCCCTCCGAGGCTGGCGGCCGCCAGCAGAAGGAGCCCGGCCACCGCCCGGGCCGGGGACATCCTGGCCAGGGCTGACTTTGAGGGCCCACCACTGGCTAGCGCGCTCAGGAACGTGCAGGGCGCACTGGCGTCGGTGGCCAAGGGCCCGCGGGTCAGACGGCTGCGCTGACCGGAGTTAGCAGCGACGGGGCACCCCGTGTCCTCCGCCGCCTTCGAAAAAGCAGCAGCTCGCGATCCTCAGGGCATTGAAGTAGCAGCGCGGCAGGGGGTGAGCGATACGCAGAGTGGGCCCCCGAGCCTCCTGGAGAGCCTAAGATAAAAAAAGGGCAAAGGGGAACAGAGATAAAGGCCACACGGCTACCAGTTGGCCGGCCCTGGGAGCGCGGCGTGGCCGGAGCCTTCGAACTGCCGGGCGGGGCATTGAGCCAGCTGCCCCGGAGCGGGGTTAGCAAACGCCCCGGGATTTGCGTATAGTGTGGTGACACACTCTTCTCCCGGATATAAAGCCCAAACCACGTCACTTCTTAGGAAGAACTAAAACCACCACTAGCTGCAGAACCCCACCTCCTCTTCCTCTCTTTCGGCTTAATTCTCTTCCTAGCAAACTGAGAAGGGATGAGACATGCAGTCCCAAAGCAACTTCAGAAACGGTCTTCGGGGCTCTGGGATTTGAGCGGCTAAACGGGATCCTCCCTCTCACCAGATCTCTTTTCTGGGCCTGGAAAGCTGGTAGGAAGGACTCCCTAGCCTCTCACCTCACCTGTCTGTTTCTGTCTCTGCGTTTCTCTGTGTATGCCTATGTGAAACTCAGGCTGGCTTGCTCGCTCGCGCACACTCTCTCTTTCTCTCTTTCTCCCCACTTTCTCTTTGGCCAGTCCGCTGTGAAACTGCGGGATCCGGCCCTGCACCTTTTACAGATTAGAGGAGGGCCTTGTCCCCGCCTCTGCAGCACGTGGTGACACACTCCCCCAGCCTGAACTCGCGCCCGCGTCTGCGCCCAGGCAGTGAGCCCCCGGCATCTTGCCGCTGGCCTTTCCTCTACGCCTCTGCTGCTTTTTCCTAGCTCAGCCTAGTAGGTTCCCCATCTTCACCCGTCTCCCGGAGTTACCTGGATGGCACTACCGTGTTGGAATCCCTCCTTTTAGGGGTTCCACCTCTTTGTTACTTGATGAAAGGAAGTCACTGGAATGGCGTCGGGGGCCCTTGCATTGTCTAAGACATTGGCAGGAATTGCTTTTTTTGTTTTACTTCTTAACATCAGAGACAAAAGAGGAAACTAAATCTATTGCGTGGTAACGGGCTAGCTGAGGCAGCACTGCCCAAGCCCGTCCTTCTGGACGCAGAATGGGATATCCCGCGAGTCAAAATGAGTTGTTTGTTTAGATGACGGTTCAAGAAAAGCTGACATTTTTAGGTGTGAGAGCAACAAGTTTGTGTAAGGTGAATGCACTGTTTGTGGGGCAAAGGTTGTGACTGTTGTAAAGTGAAACCACGATTCACTCTTAAATGCTAAGGACAGTAATGAGAGGAATTCAACGACCTTTTCTTGCCTTTCATCCCAGCAGCGTGCAACCTCCTAAAACAGCGCGTTTTAAAAGAGACGCTAAGTTCAGACAAGAGCAAGAAGATGCAGACGGGAAAAGAATCTCATCTCCCATAAGTAGTTTAGACACATAACCACGAAGAAAGAGCTGGAGGGAGAAAATTCCAGAAGGATGAGGCCCTAGGTGGGTACAGAAAAAGGATCTTTATGTGGTAAAGAAACTATTCTGCCTAACTCCAGAGAGCAGAAGGCAGCAGGGTCAGGGCAAAATTACTACTGAGGAATATAAGGCACAGTTGCTGTGTGAGGTAGTGTGTCCCCATCATTGAAAGTGATTCAGACTGAACCACAGCAATTTAAATCCAGCCCCACCTTGGCTTCTGCAAACACCAAGGTCTTGATTGGGGCAGTCTTGTCCTCCATCACCTAATGTTAAAATAATTTTAGTTGCTTAGTTGATAAACAAAAGTGCCCAGCTTGAATAAAATGAAGCCTGATACTAACGGAGAGTTGGGGATTAACAGATGATTATGATTGCTTAAACACTATAAAATGCTTTTGTTGTTGCTCCAGTATGTTGTAGAATAGCCAAAAGTTGATACCTGAAATTACTGAAACTGACGAGACTGACCTCACCCTGGTATAGGATCAATTTTAATTAAGACAATTATTCTGATGATTATTCTAAACTGGACTCACCCCTATTTATGGCAGAAAGATTTCAGGGGGTCCGTGAGCTTGAATTGAAAAAAAAAAAATCAACTTATTATCTTTATTTTCTCTGATCTCTAACTAAATCTAGCATTTCCTTAGCTTATGAATGTATGCAATAAGTAAATTACAATAGTATGCATTTCACCTGACTGGCAAAGAGGTCTATGGAACAAAAAGGTTAAGAACCCCTGCTCTAGAGTATCCCCACTCACACTTGTGTACACCTGCTATTGTGATAGCCATTCTAAACTAGCCTCACCTTTGTTTTACCAAACTAGGCTCATCATTGTTTACGCTTGCTATTGTGATGGTAACCACTCTACCCTCCCCTGTTTGAATCCATAAAAACCCTAAAATCCTAAAAGTCAAGAAGACAGATTTGAGCCCCCATCTTCTATCCTTCTGCCATGTTAATAACCTGCTTTTTCTTGGGACCAAGAACCTAGAGGGAAAATTACAAGTTACTAACTTCCAAATTAGTAAAAGTAATTTCTAGATCTTCCATTCTAATGAACTATAATCATGAAAATACTACTCAGATGATATTTTAAGGCCCAAAAATATAGCATTCTCTCAGCAGTATCAGTACTGAAGAGAAAGACTTCCTCTTTAAAATATAATTTTTCTAGGGGAAATTTCCTTAGATGATTTTAAATGAGAATAATGAAGGAAGCATGGCAAGAGCACTAACCAGGGAGTTGAAAGAAGCCCTTTTTATTGCTGGCTCAGTCACCTGGGAAACCTGGGAAAGTCATTTGACCTAACCAGGATTCAATTCTCTCATATATAAAGCAAAAAAACTTTAAGTTCCTTTCCAGTCTTTTTTATTTCTAAATGTCTGATTTAGATGTCATCTAGCAGAACAAAGAAGAGAGAGAGAAAAAAGCTCAATTCAATAATTAAAAGAACAGTTAACTTCATATCTTACTTTTTCTTATAGTTCAAAATTTCTCTCACTCTAAATATTTTGTTGCTATTGCAAATAAAGACCAAATTTGCCTCTTTTAAACTTTTTCATGCATACATTTCCCTGGGGAAGGACTAATGAGCAAATCTAAGAGATTACCTATCCCTTTCTTCTTTCTCCTTCCCCTTCCCTTCTCCTTTCACTAGCAGTTCTAAAGCCATTTGGTGGAGCAGATCACAGTAGTTATCTACATAGAGGGATGCCACAGTGACCCAGAGAGGGGAGTTGGCACCTGAAAAAGGGGGAAGAGGGCATCCAAGTAGAAGGGCAACCTTATCTGGGCAGTTATAGCCCAAGCTGGATGAAAAGGGTATCCAGACTGAGGGAAAAGACATGGAAAATCAGAGCGGACTTTCTTAATAGGATAAGATTATGTGCATGAACTCCAGCAGAGTGTCAGAGGCCAAGCATGATGAGGGAAGCATGCCTCCCAAAGCAGGGTGTCAGGGCTCAAGCTGGAAGGAGAAAGGCAACCAAATAATGCAGAGGCCTAGCATGGGGTGTCAGAGTCAGACAAAGAGTATTCTGGTGTGGAGGGAGGGAAGGAGCCCATAGTGGAGAGTCATAGCCTGAGTCAGTAAGAAAGGCATCCACACTTGAGAGTAGTCCTGCACAGAATGTCAGAGACTGACTAGAGAAGGAGGACGACCCTGCAGAGGGATGAGTATAGCATCTAGCAGGAGGTATCAGAGTTTGTGCAGTGACAAGAGCAGCTGGCATGAGGTGTTAGAACCCAAAGAGACTAAGGAAGGAATCAGTCGGGAAGGAGATGGCAGCAGAAATGGAAGATTAGTTATACAGATTAATTAAGAAGTAGATACACTAAAGACAATGATGTCCAGTTTTTTTTCACTGTCAGAGAAAGTTGCAAATCTGGAAAGGGAGAACATTAGAATTAACCCTATGGGATGAAGTTAGAATTGGAGATATCAGCATAAACTTATAAGTTTCAGTATATATATATAAATATAGTTGTAATATCCTCTAACTCTGTCCACTGAGAATGCCTGGGAACAATGACACCCCAGTAGCAATGAGCTCACCTAGGGTCTAGATCTTGGCTTCTAAATACCATTTTCCAGAACCAAAGCTCCTTAAAGAAAAGGCTGATTCCAAGACTGGGGCAGGCAAAATGCAAGGTGAACCTGATATCTCTTGTGCCAGAAAGCAGGGAAATGCTCAAAGAATGTGAGAAAGATATATTAAAGTATTTGGGGATAATGGAGTATCAGGTCAACAACTTACTCTCAAATGGTTCAGGGGGAAACAATTATTTCAAAAGTTTAAGTTTAAAAATAAAACTTTGGGCCTAATAAGGGGAGGAAAAAGAAAGTTCCAGAAGCAAACTACATAGAAATTTTGCTGAAATTCCAATTTGATTATTTTCAGTAAAAATTAATTTACTCATTCAAAACAATTTTTTTTTCACATTTGCATCATAATATGTGCTGTCTTGGAATAAAAGAGTTAAAGATACACCTTAAGAAGCTTATAGTTACAGGATAGAAAGACAGGAGATGGTTATTATAATGGAAATTTTAAATTTTGCAGCAGAGAGTGTTAGGAGGACTTATACTTGCAGGGAACATTGAGCAAATAATTCACAGAGCAGGTAACTCTTGAGCTTGAAGGAAAAATAGAAGTTTAACAGAAAGAGAAGAAGTAGAAGCACATTCCAAGATGAAGGAATGCAAAATAAGCCCTGAAAAAGCAAGGAGATCAAAAGAGTCCACGTAGCTGAAGAATCTGGAGCAGAAAGACAGAATCTAGTAGAATCTGGAAAAGTCTCAAAGTCCCACTGAGTGAAAGATGTCTCCAACGAGTTGTGTTCCAAAAGATTCTTTATGATCACCCCCAGTAAAAATATCCTCAGAGAACCCTGTACTATAGGTATCAAATATTAATAATATTCATTCTTTATTATTACAAATAGGTCACATATAAAATTCTCAAATAAGGCCAAGATAATGACTCTATCTGAATCATATATATCTATTCAGCCAACAATGTTAGAGACAATATAGGAATCAGATTCCTGTAAGGCTCCAGGAACTCATTTCCTTATCTGTAAATGGGAGATTAAAATAATATCTGCTCAATCTACATCACTGAATCACTGTGAAAATCAGATGTGATAAGTTGTGTGAAAGCCTTTATTGAAAAAAAAAAAAACAAAAAAAAAAAACATGCAGGTATTATTATAAGCTAAAGCAGTAGAGTAATGTGACCTGCATAATAATAGGCCTAGCAAACTTCCATTAGAAAATGGGTAAGAACCACCAAGAATACCCTGAAACAAAAACTATCTTATACTTAAGAAAATTCTTAAGTTTCCCCCCACCACCCCTAGGAAATTAATGCACAAAACATCAGAAATGGGAGGAACCATAGTTATTATCTATCTTAAATCCGATCATTTTTGGGGTAAGGAAAAGAAAACTCCAGGAGGCTAAGTGATGTAATAAGTAGCACATTAGGCTGGAACGTAGGCCCAAACCTGTCTTTTTCCATTTCTACAACCACAAAATAAATACCATTCAATGTTTCAGGAATAATACATGTATGACTTTAATTTGCTTGAATAAATGAAACTTCCATTTGCTTGAATAAATAAAAATTATGCTTATCTGTGTTTTCTCCATAGCTCTTCTTCTTCCTTTTCCTTTGATTCTTTTTTTAATAGGCCAATATCCCCAGCCCCTTTACTCCCATTCAGCTCACCCAGCCCGTAGTTTCTGTGCTTTATAATTCTATGGTTTTCTAGGATAGTCTTAGATTTTTGGAAAATTTAAATGGACTAATGTGAAAAAAATAAAATTAAATTAAATAATTAATGGGAAAAGTAAGAGGCAGAATATATTGTAAAATAGTTATAAGTAACTTTGTGTGTGTGTGTGTTTGCACTTATGTTAAGAAAGACCTGGGGGAATATGCACCAAGCTGTTTCCAATGTTTTCATCCTAAGGTGTAGGATGGAGGGAAAGGGTGGAAGGCTGAGGGGGGCGGGGGTGGGAGAAGAGTAACACCTTTCCCTGGAGAGAAGAGTGAGGGACACTTGCCTTTTTCTTTATTCACTTCCAAATTATTTGAGTATTTCAAAAGTTACAGCTTATTTTTATAATTAAATGGATAAAAATTTATCCAAATGTGGATGGTGGTAGAAGTCCAGGAAACATCTAAATTAAGAACATAGAGAGTAAAAATCTGAAGCTGTGTCTCCATGGACCCAAGGAAGAGACCTGTGAGCATCAGAGATGAAAATCCAACATGCTTCTTTAACATAGAAGATTAACAAAAATAGCAGAGATTTATAGAAATAGCACTTAAAGGCATCCAACTGCTTTTACTCCTTGAATTTAAGAATAGAAGACACTCAAAGGTCATCAATTGTCCATAGCCTTTAAGAAATAAACATCCATCACATGAAAACATTCTGGCGATAGTGTCTGAAACAATAACCAATGGACTTTAGTAAATCCACTATTTTTTCAGTGGCATCAGACTTTATGTTTGAGGAATTTTTCTTCTATTCCAAATACAAGTTGAAGACTTTCTTACAGTTATTAGAGTACTAAGATATGTTATTATTGGGCAGTAAGTTTCCTGTGTGTTCAAAACCACTGTCTTTCCCTGAAATATCTATCTTGTTTTGCTATATTTTTGTGTAAATAATAGTTTTTCTAAGTACATTTATCTACACTAAGCCTTTCATACAAGAATGGATCATATTTAAGTGTAAAACCACAGGTACCAAATCCTGGGTTTTTATTTGTGGGTGCCAAGAATACATTTCCTCTTTTTTAAGCACACCAAACTAAGACATCCAGAGAAAAAATAGAACTAGATAACATTAAAGTTTCTATGCTAAAATGGCAAATTCCATCCATGTAGAATAGAGCACTGCTTTCTGGAGTGGACTTTTTGGTCTTCTAGGGAGCCCAGAATCCAGTTCTTAATGCAAGTTACCCAAAACAGGTTTGTTCTTTTTCACAAAGTGAATAATATAATTCCCCTGCAGACTGGAAACTAAATTAGATATGAAAAAAATTATCATGTTAAACGAAGCTAAAACTCAGACAAAAGCACCATGAGTCTTTGTAAAGTTAGCAAAAAACTGGAATAAGTAGGTACTTTGAGCCAAAGTTCTGTTTGCCTGTTACCTCGGGTTCTGTCATCTAAAAGAAGTGTCATAATGGAATTAATTCCAGGAAAATACAGTTATGATGGATATTTTCAATCTTTTATCTCTCACTGTAAAGAGTAGAAAAAGCAAGGAAGGTGGAAGAGATGCTTTATAATGGCTTGAATTTAAGAATAGAAGCTTTATATATTGAGTTAAGTTCCTAATTCCTGTCATATTTCCCAATCTGTTTTATTATTAAAAATGCAATCAGACTTCCACTTATCTTTAAAAAAAAATAGTAATTTACAAATGGTTTTATTTTCAAATTAACTGTATGATTTACTGTATATTTGAGCCCTCACCCTACACTGTAATTGTTCTTTAAATTGTTTTCACTATGTTAAATGTCACAGGAAAATGTTGCTGATGGAGTCTTAACTTTAAAAAAAAAGTCTTGAATACATTTTTTAAAATAAAATAATGAGTGTGCATAGAGGAAATAATTGAAGTAAATACACAAAACCATCAACTATGGTCATCCCTGCATCATGGGAACATGACATTTTTTTCTTCCTGATTTTTTATATTTTCTAAATCTTCTGAAAATGATTTCACAATTAAGTTTTTAATATAATTTTTTAAGCAACAACTAAGTAGGAAGTTAGAAAGTTGAGTAGAATGAGGATAGAAACAGCATTTCATTGAAAAATTGTTAAGATGGTCTGAAATGGTCCCATTCTAGATTTCGTGTTTGTGAGATTTCCTTTCAGTTGAGCAAAGAAAACTGCTTTCTCCTTATCTAAAGGGTAAATTACAGACTAACTTTTAAGTGCAAGAACTGGGTAAGCAAACCCTATATTTAGCAGGGAAAAATTCCCTCAAGGCCAGAAATTTTATGCTCAGTAAAACTTCCCAACTGTAATTGTAACCTCCCACATATAAAGGGAAAATTTAGACTACAACTTTAAAATTCAAATGAGTAAGAAACAACAAATGGTCCAATCAATTCTGGGTAGCTGCCACTTTGCAGAGTTTTAATTTTAAATGTTACGTAGGAATAAAATCTAATCTTGCCAAATTGTTTCTTCCTTCTTAATCCTCCAAAACATAATACAAAGCAAACTTTTAATCAATATTACATTAAAGTTTTCAATCATATTTCTAATAGGACCCTCCTTATTTTTTTCTCCATTTTGTGACTCTAGGATTCAAATTTTTAAAAAAAGACTCAGAAAAATCATGGAACAAACTAGGAGCCAAAACAAATTTGTCAACAAGAGAGTCCCAGGACAGAAATTTGAAGCTGATAAGGCTTAGTGTCCTTTCTGCTTTTTTATCTTGAAAGAGGTTTGTAAGGCCTCTATGTTGGCCAAAGCTGGACAGTTAGATTAGAAAAATGACTGGGATTAGAAAAGGAAGAGATATGTAGAGACTTATAGCCAACATACTCCGCTTTATGGATATGAACCAAAGAACAGAGTTTGGTGCCACTGCAGACCAAATCATATAAAAAATGTTTCTAGAGTAAGCTTAAAGATGCATGGGTTTTCAGAAAGAGAACACTTATATCACTGTCATTGGTTATTCTTTTGTGTCCTTGCTGACACTATAGAATTCAATGTTTATGACTGTAGCATAGCTCCAATGCCACCAGCAAAATTAATATCTGTAGTTACTCTCTCTAATCTAAAATTAAAATGATCCTGTAATCACTCTAATACAGTTTGGTCTGTGAGCAGGTCTCCTGGAAGCCTGTAATGAAGATAGCAGGGTCCCCACTCTATCATATGGATTAATGTGTGATTGGTTAACTGCTGTCATTTTCTCACTTACGTTATTTTCCTCATGTAACATTTGCTTGAATTCTTATCTGACATTTCAACTATTTCAAGTTTGTAAATACTTGGAAAATTATTTCATTGCCATAACCAGACAAGAACGTTTGCATATAATCTTTAATCTTAAATATTAGGAGTGAATTTAAATAAAAAATGAGCAAAATGCAGAAAATTTAATTGGTTTCTAAATGTTAATTCATTTAAAACAAAGGCCTTAATTAAAAATCATAAGCAAGAAACGCTTCAAATTTGTAATCTTCCATTGAAACAAATATTGATAGAGATGATAAAGGCTACTTCCTACTAACAAATTTATCTACATTTGAAAAACAAAGACAAAAAGCTCCCACCTGGACTTCTTGCCAAGAGGTCCAGGTTAAAGTGCAAGAGACTGCAGTGTTTGATCAGCCAGTGAAGTTTGTTACGGTGAACCTAAGTGTGCTTGTTCACCGTGTATTTTTAACTTCAGTTATTCTAAAACTGCTAAAATGCTGTTTGTTTTTTCATTTCTTTTCTTGACCTGGATTCTTGTAACAGCTAATTATTATCCAAAATACATGAAAAAAATATTATATATGAACATCCCTAAAAGTTTTACATGACATAGGAGAGACTTTTAGTTCTGTTCTGTTTTAGGCCTCTTGATCCTGTCATTTGCAGCACATGACTGATTTGTTTACTGGCATTCACTAATTGGTTTTTAGCCTATATTCTAAATATCTCTATAAAAACAAATTGAAAAATACTATTCTTCTCAACTTTTTTTTTTTTTTTCTATCTGGTTGCATCATCGTCTTTTTTTTGGTGAGCGCTTCACCGCGCAGGAGCCCGGGTCCTCCATATGGCAAACGGGAGCTCAATTGCTTGAGCCACAGCCACTTCCCTTCTTCTCAACTTTGTACTGAATATATTACAGCCTTCCAAGAAGGTATTCACATAATCTTGTGCTATTAGTTAACCTCTGCTACCATGTGGAATATTTCAATACTTAGCCCAAACCATTACCATATGTAGAAAAAGAAGTTCTCTTGCCAGAAAATACTAACGCCAAATGTTCTGAGTATTAAAGTAGATATATACATATGTGTGTGTGTGTGTGTGTGAGGGGAAGTAGTAGATGCTCAGTAGATGGAGGACTGTATGGAGGTTTGCATATGTATGTATTCATGTACCTCTCAAGTACAGTGCTGTACTTCCATATATTTCCTTCTTTTTCCAAAGCCTACCACAATGCCCTAAAATAATACTGATGATTATGACATTGGTCTTAATTTCTAATCAGAAACATTTTCTTCTTTTCATCAAAAAATACAAGAACTCAGAAGAGAAATTTCTCTTCCCGCTATAAAAATCTACTATCCCAACTTTACCTGAATATGTAAACTCTGCCGTCTCTCCTGTGATATCAATGAACATTCTAAGCTTTTTTCCAAGGCCAACCCTCTGCTGGTACACTGGATCCCATCTTCTCTTGTCTACTCAAGGTTTTTGTTTCCTTTTCTCTCTTGTGTTATCAGTTTTCCTCTCTGTACTAGATCATTCCCCTGAGCAGAAAACATTATCTCTATCTTTTTCAAAAGTGCTTTTGACTCTACATCTCCCTGAAGCTACTACCTTTCCTAGGCTTCCCATTTATAACAAATTTCTTGAAAGAGCTACTTAGAATTGCTTTCATCACTTCCTCACCCCCCATTCTCTAACGTACTCATTCTAGTCAAGCTCCCCTCTACCCGATTCCCCAGAATCTGTTGTGACAAGGTAACTTACTGAACTTTATTTTTCTTCATTGCAAATAATATCATATGTTTATTTCTTAATTTAGCTATTGCCTGTCTCCCTCATTAGAATCCAAGCTTCAGAAAGACAGGGAATTGATGTTTTTTTCACCACCATACCCTAATCCATGGCACTTAATAAGACCTCAATGAAAACTTTGTCCAAAATGATAGAATGCACTTACTTTCAGATTTTTAATCACATACAGTACATAAAATTTCCATTGGAATTTCAGCATTCTTTATTTATGGATGCTACAAATTTTGCAAGAATTTTGTTAAAATTTTGCAGGGGTTTGAAGATTACTAAAATAAAAGGTTTTATATAATATATACTTAGCAAGCATGTTATCACTAATACTTTATCCCAAGGTAAACAGTAACGTTTTACTTTGTAGTATACCTTCCATAGCTATTAGTTGATATCAATCTTCATACTCATCTTATGTATTGGGGACAGAAGTTTGTAACTTCTATCTTAGAGATGTGAAAATTAAGGGACTTATGAGCCAAGGGCCTTCCTGTGACATCTAAGTGGATAAATGATAAAATGCAAACTAGTATAAAGCTTTTGATTATCAAATTAGTTTAATTTCCACTAGCATCCCCCATTACCAACCACACCTTATAATTTCATAGACATTTAAGATTATCATAATAATTATATTAATTGAAAAAATAACTTCCTCCTGGATGTAAAAGCAGTTAACAGATAGGAACATGAAATCAGATATAGTACATAAATAAATGAAAAAAAATAACATTTGCTCATTTCAATGCTCTGATGAACAACAGAAATTCAGCATAATGCATTGAGTAAAAAGAGAAAATTAAGGAGCACGATTTGGTAGTTTGCAGTAATCACCCATCTGTACCCACATAAACTTGTCATTTCTACTTTCTCTTTGCCCTCTTGATCAGTAGTAAACAGTAGCTAAACAACAAGATAAGCAGCATGTTAAATATACCAAAACTTTGCTAACTGACCATATCAGGGATTCATTATTACACTTTCTATCAAGGCAATAGCCTCCATAGAAGAAGAGCACTATGTATTCTATTCAAGCTATTTTTTGGAGATGGAGTAATATAGCAACAGCATTTTAACCATCTGTATTAGTCAGCCAAAGGGGTGCTAATGTGAAACACCAAAAATGGGTTGGTCTTTATAAAGGGTATTTATTGGGGATAGAAGTCCATAGATACCAGGCCATAAAGCGTTAGGTTTCTTCTCTCACCAAAGCCCATTGTCACATGTTGGAGCAAGAAAGCTGCCGACATTTGCCAGGGTTCAGGCTTCTAGTGTTCCTCTCTTCCCCGGGCTGTGTTTCTCTCCGGGCTTAGCTCTTCTGGTTCCTCCACAAGGTCAGCTGTAGACTCTCAGGCGAACGGATCACTTCTCTTCTTCTGGGGCCTTTTCTCCAACATCAAAACTGCTTCTCAAAAACTGCTTCAACTTTCCTTTGCCTTGCCTTTTATGTTGGATTCCCCTACCCACCAAGGGGTGGGACTCAACACCCTACTGAAGTGGCCCAGTCAACGCCCTAATCATAACTTAATCATGCCCAGATTAACAGATCAGTTCACAAGCATGATCCAATTATATTTTTGGAATTCATAATTACATCAAATTCCCCAACGGTTACACCATCCATATATATTCATAATAACAATAATTCTATGGTTATTTTGTTTTCATACTGCTGCTAAAATCATCGCTTAAAAATATGTCTTAACATACTGATTTCTTGAAGAATAGAGATTCAAGAAATTTCAAGACCAAAAACGTTATTAGAGTTAACAATGCAAAAATTATTTAAAATATACATATGCAGGCTATTTTATCAAACCTTACATCAATCCTTAGTTTAATTCACATTATCTTCTCTCCCCCAAAACTCTGCCCTCGTAACCATCCGTCCTTACTTTCCAATTGTTTTCTCCATCATTTCCTCCTTCCATTCTAGTCAAATGAAAGAGGTGCTTTAATCCTATAGACCCTTTTCTCTTTCTCTGTGTCAGCCTCTGCTCCACTAATTATCTCCTCTCTCTTCAACATCTTTCAGGCCTCTTGTCTCCCAGGGCTTCTTCCCAGCAGCACTCAAACCCATCCACCTACTCCATCCCTTGGAGCCTCTCTCAGTCAAAATTTCCACTTTCTTTTCAACCATCAACCCACAGGCTCAACAACCTCATGGTTAAGCTTTTCTACCGGGTCTCTCAGCAGCATTTGGCATTGGCTAACTATCTCTCCCATTGAAACAGTCCTTCTCTCGTCTTCCACAAAGTTGCTGTTGCTTGGTTTTCCTTCCATTTTCTACACTCCTTATCCATATGTTTTCTTAGTGTTAACTGTTAGTCTTAGTCCTGTTAAATGTTAGTGTTTCTCCAAACCTTGTTCTTGGCCCTCTTCTTATCATTCTACACAGACTTGAACAAACTTACTTACTCCCTTTGTCTCATTTACTTCATATGATAAGTCTTTGGCTCCTAAAGTCATTATTGTAGTGTCAGTTCTGAACACCTGGTCTGTACCCCACTATCTATTTGATATCCCTGCAAGGATGTCTCAAAAATATCTCAAAAATTCAACATATGCAGGTCCATCCTCTTGCCTGAGCCAGAAATATGGTCACTGTAGACCCCACTTGTGCCCCATGTCACATCACCTCAGCCCACCTCTGACTCTAGTTTCACTTCAGGTAATTCTCTCTGATTTTCTGCCTCAGAGCTGTTTCCAAAGTTCTAAGAACTAGCTCTACAGGATACAGATGCCACTTGAGTGCAGAGGAGTTAATATCCATGGAGGAAACTTAAACCAAAGGGAGATGAGAGGCAGAGAGCAAAGGCCCAGCATCCCGTATTTCAGAGGACACTTTTGAGGAGCTGTCAACATGGATGCTCAAAGGGTCCCACTCAAGACTGTGTCCCAAGTTTTCACAACAAAAACAACTCAGTAGAGTAAGCTTTATTGGCTTCCCCCTCTTCTCTGACTGACTCTCCCTGCTCTCTCATTGTGACTTCCAGGAATCACCTCTAAAATAAACCTCCTAGGTACACTAATCCTTGACTTAGACTTGTTTTTTGGAGGAACCTACATTAAGTTAACATCTTTCCCTTATCTTCCTCCTTTAGCCATCTTATCTGGCCATCAATCATCAAATATTGATGATTGTGACACTGTCTTTATCCTAGGTGTAGGCTATCATCACCATCAACTTTTTTTACCTGAGTAATGCTACAAAAAAATAACTGATCTCCCTGTCTTTGCAATTGTCCATCACCCTGCACCCAAATTGCTCTCCATTGGAAAGTCAGAATATGTTTTCTAAACAGGCTCTCTGTTCCTTTCTACATGCTCATGAAAAAAAAAACCTCCATCCATTATTCCTCATTGCTTTTAGCATATTGTTTTTAACATGATTTGCAACTAATCTAGACCTAGTTTTCCTCCCCAGTCTCATTGTTCATCATTCTCACCTCTCATGTGATAAGTTAGTCCTATTGAGCTTTTAGGTCCCTGACCAACAAGAGGTCTCTCACTTCAGGGCATTTGCACATGCTTCTCCCTCCTCTTGGAATGATCTTCTCTACTCCTCATCACCACTTCTGCTCATCTTTACTATTCCTAGTTTGGATGACACTTACTCTTGTAAATGTTATCTGATTTATTTAGGGGCAGGTACTCCTCCTACATGCTCTTAAAATATTGCTCTGTATTTTTATTGCCTGTTTATTTGTTTATGTCATCCACTCAATTATATTTTTGAGGGGTTCTATTTCTTATTGTGTCACAAATACTAAACATATTTTAGATATTCAATATGTATCGGTAGAATAAATGTGTTGATGAATTAATGAAATAATGAACTAATGTTACTAAAGATTTTAACAACAAAAACACTGGAAAACAACTTTTCAAATAATATAGAAAAGGCTGACGCATAGCAGAAACAAGATTAGTAAATAGAAACTCTATAGAAATCTAGGACAGAAATGCTATCTTCAGAAATCTTTGATACCATTATTGCTGTAACCATGGATACATGCCTACTTAGATTATTTTAATCCATTATTTAAAAAGCAACTTTAAAAGTTTGTAATACAAAGTAGTCATTTTCAAAGGGAAAATTAAGTCAATCACGTAAGTTAGTGACATTTAAAATTACTATTTTATGGGTTGGTTTTAATGTATGACCTTGCCCAGAGTAACAATAAGAAGTTAAACAGAACTAGTCTTCAATAAGGATGAGAAGTATGTAAAATCTGTCTCAGGCCTTTAACACCATAATTTCTCACTCTAAACCTCCACCCCAGGTCCCTGCTCTAAAATCTGAAGCCTCTGTTCCTGCCCATTATGAATCTAAGAGTCTCACTAGGGGTTTCCTCATGAACAGCCCATCCCAGAAATCACCCACCGGAACACATTATCACTGCCACATCGCCCTCCTCCACCTTGTTGGATGATGAAACATGCCAGCACTTGAGAAAGGCATGTGGGAATTCCAGGTCAACTAAGGAGGGGTTGGTTCCCCTGGAAGTCTCCAGGGACTATATGGAGGTCAAGGAAAACCCATGAAGAACCTCACCAATAGCTCTGGCAAGTGGTTCCCATCCAGGAAACCTCGAGTGTTCCTAGCCAGGACCCTGTCAGCCAGAGCACATTGGTGTCGTTTCCTGCATAAGCCTGGTGGTTGTGCTCTGCTCAAGTGAGTGCTTTAGTGGAGCGGGTAGAGCTTGGTGGTTGAGGGACTTCTTCGCGAGTATGAGGTCCCAGGTTCAATCCTGGGTAGATCTTTAAAAAAAAAAAAAAATATTGCTTCACCAGCCACTTAACAACAATGTGCTTTTGTTCTCAAAAGAAGGGAGAGGAAGGAACAATGCTACTTCAACACTGAAAAACTTTCAAACTGCACACCCTGTTAATGATGGGCTGTCAGAGATATTGTCATGACTAACTATGTGAGAAAAAACTCAGCATCATCAGTTCCTTAAAAACACTGTATTTAAGACTGCAATATTATTTTGATGTTCAATTTATTCTACTTAGTAGGCAAGAAATTGTTCCATAAGTAAGTTCTGGTTTGATTCTAAGGAATGCCTAAAGAAATCAAATAAATTTCAAAAATACAATTCTTTCATTCATTCAACAAATATTTTTTGGAGTATCTGCTATGAGCTTGTCAGGCACTCTTCTGTGCCCTGAGGGACCACAGATGAACAAAATAGACTAAACTTCCTGACTTCCTGGTGCTCATATTTTGGAGGAACTGAATGAACTAAAATGTCTAGTTGATTTTGAAAACACTTGTTATGTAATAAGTCACTGTGTAGTTATTAAATACCAAACTCTTAATGAATAAGATTAAAGATTTGAAAATATATTTTAATAAGTGGGGAAAATGAGGAAACAAAATTATACATATACAGTATGATTCCCATATTTGTAAATAAAATAAATTGAGGAATATGTAGATATAGTTATAGCTTCCAGATAGAGACAGACATAGACTTAGGGAAAAAGAGAGGATAAATATACACTAACAGTTACTAGTGTTGACTTTGGAATATGATTTCTAATAATATTTTTTTTTTTTATATTTCTAATACTTTCAAAATGTTAAAATGAATACTCTTTTTATTAATAGGAAATTAATACTACATTATGTGTTTTAAAATGCAAAAAAAAAAAATGCAGAGATGAGTTCTAGCTTATTGACCTTCCAGTGGTATAGGATACAAAACACTATAGAGTGCTTCCCAGATCTTAGAACTTCAGTGACCAGTAAACTTTCCCGAAAAGGGTGGGGCAGACAAAGAATTTTCCACTTTTCCTTTGCTTAAATTAACATATTGTATTACTTTCCTAAGGCTACTGCAACAGATTACCACAAATTTGGTGGCTTAAAACAGCAGAAATTTATTCTCTCACAGTTTTGGAGCCTAGAAGTCAGAAACCAGGTGTTGGCAGGACCAAGATCCTTCTGCAGGTCCTGAGTCCTGAGGAAGAATCCTTCCTCGCCTCTTCCTAGCTTCTGGTGGCTCCAGGAAATCCTTGGTATTCCTAGACTTGTAGCTACATCACTCCAATCTCTGCCTCCGTCTTCACAAGGGCTTCTTCGCTCTGCGTCTCTCTGTGTGTCTGTCCTTTTCTTATAAAGGCACCAGTCATTGAATTTAGGGTCCATCCTAATGAAGTATGACCTCATCTTAACTCAATTATAAGTGGGAAAAAAAATCTATTTCCAAATAAGCTCTCATTCTGAGGTTCCAAATGGACATGAACACTAGTCAATCCACTGCATACATGAAACATAGGCACGTGAGCACACACATATTCTTTCTCCCTTTTTCTCTATCTCACTCTTTCTCTCTCTACAATATTCCATAAAATGTAAGGACATTTTATCACTAAAAAGTAAAAGCATAATCTTAAAATAAAGAAGATTCCTTTAAATGCAATAAACTTGGCCTTATGAAAACCTCACTCAATTTTGTCGCTTTTCTCATTTGACCACACCCTTGTGAATGTGTCGCCTGGCCCCTGCTCCACATCAGTTAGGAATCACTGGTATCTGTCTCAGAATGGAGAGGGCTGTGCTACAAGTCAGGCTCCTTCAGCCTGATCTGCCAGAGGAAGGAATGTCTGTTTCCTGAAACCAGCCATTCTTGGACCCTCAGAGCAGTTGCCTAGTCACACCTTCCATGCTGCCCTTTGTCATTTATCATGATGGTAAAGTCATAGGAAATGTGGAGAAGCTAGCAGTGTCGACAGTGAATTCGTCTCCTAAGGAGGTCATTTGATTTGCTTACTTCCTTGAAACTCTCATACCTGTTCCCCTGAGACAGAAGTAGGAATGTATGTTCATAGACCAGATCCCCCTGTAAAACCTTTAGAGTATGGTTCACTGAATAACTGATAAAGTGATGATGGAGAGCAGCTAGAGTAAGCCAGTGTTGTTACTCACCAAAAATCCCAAATAGGTACTCACTGCTCCCTCAGCTTGAAGAGACTTCGCTGCTTCCTCTGCTGGCTCTCATCCCTGCCTCAGGCCCACAGAATCGCCAGGCCAGCATAGACAGTATTTACCTCTATCTCTGAGAGGGAGGAGGCTATGAGGGGCATTTGTCCAACCTCCGTTGAAGAGCAAGGGTCTTACCCACTTGATAGTTGTGGAAATGGGCACAACACTTGAAAGAGATCCCAGATTCCACTATCCCACTAGTTTCTCTCTCCATCAGGGTATGTAAATGGGGACTCCTGGAATAATGCCAGGCTTTAACGGCAAAGTCACTGAGAATGAGGGAAAGGGGATAACACATTCCCCTCCTCTTCAGTCTCAAGCAGGTAAGGGCAGGACCACATTCTTCCTCTCAGTTTCTCAACCAGAGATCAGAAATAGACTTTGAACTGTGCCTTGGGCTTCCCTCAGGCACTATAGTGATTGTTATTCTGGAAGAAATCAGTGTGCCACATCTCCTTTTATCTAGGTCTGTTCTGTAAATTGACAGAGAGAAATACAGACAAACTCATCCTGTTATTCCAGTTCCACAGAATTTACTCCAAATTAAAGTAAACGTCTTATGTACAAATTTTGAGGATAAAGTTACAAATGTGTAAGTACAATGCCTCTATTTACTGAGTAAAAGAAAAATTGATCTTTTTTCTCAGGGTATTACTCCTTAAAATGAATAATAATTTCACAAAACTGATAACAGAGGTCAAGGCTGTGATATAATTTATTGTATCAATTACGCAATAAGGGAAGTGTAGGCTTTAAATTTTTTTAAAATTAAATTAAATTATTAAATTAAATCATTTAAATTATTAGCCTTCACTCACCCGCTGCTGTTTGTGCTAAATTAACCTCACAAATCAAATTGCCACATTCTAAGTAACTGGCAAAGGGGCCTAGTGCTAAATAACCCTGCAGTGTTAATGAGTGAACTGTCAGCCAAGAAAAAAATCAGAGAATTGCAGACCACCAACACAGAGAAATTCAAGCTGGCAAGGAGAGCAACCTGGGACTATTCCAACAAACTTGAAAGAAGCATTCTCCATACACAAGAATTTATGCATGTGTCCTAAGCCCTTTATCCAATATTACTTTTTTTTTTTTCAATGTATAGAACCACCAGGAAAACACAAAATGCTAAACTTTCCTGCCCTCTCAATATTGTTGATGACCTTTGTACCAGTTTTCCTAATTCTTGGCTTATTGGTTTGTTTGAACAAGTTACTCTAGTGGGACTGAGTCTTAGGAACAAAAGTAAGGACTCAGACTAGGCACCCTGCCTAAACTTGAACACCAGAATCACTTTTATTATGCCCTGTTGACACATCTTGCATTAAAGGGTTAAACCCTTCACTCTCTGGCTTTTCTTCCTCTAGGGAATTCAAGGCCCAGTCCCATATTTGTCTCTTATCTTCCTGCTGTGTTAACTGGATCTTCTCCACATAGTTAAGAAATGGTGTCTATCTTTATGCCAATACCATGCTGTTTTGATCACTGTAGCTTTGTAGTATGTTTCAAGTTCAGGCAGTGAAAGCCCTCTCATATCACTCTTCCTTTTTAGAATGCTTTTGGCCATTCAGGTGTACTTTCCCTTCCAAATAAATTTGGTAATTGCCTTTTCTATTTCCATAAAGTAGGCTGTTGGAATTTTGATTGGTATTGCATTGAATCTATGAATCAGTTTGTGTAGAATTGATATCTTTACGATATTTAGTCTTCCAACCCATGAACATGGAATATCTTTCCATTTGTTTAAGTCTTCTTTGATTTCGTTTAGCATTGTCTTGTAGTTTTCTGAATATAGCTCCTGTACTTCTTTGGCTAAATTGATTCCTAGGAATTTGAGTCTTTTGTTCCTATTTTAAATGGAACTTTTTTTTCCTGATTTCCTCCTCAGATTGTTCAATACTAGTGTACAGAAACATTACTGATTTTTCCATGTTGATCTTGTATCCTGCCAATTAGCTGAACTCGCTTAAGTAGCTCAAGTAGCTTTATTATAGCTATTTCACAATTTTCTAAATATAGGATCATGTCATCTGTGAATGTTTTACAAAAAAAGGCCTAACCTGGGGCCCCACACATCTGACTCATCCTGTAGCATACCTGCAATTCATGTCTTGGATTGTGTACTGATCTCTTCTTGTTTCTTAATAAACTCTTTATTTCCTTGCTTAACCTATGGCGTGTCCTTAAGTTCTTTTATGTGACCTAACCAAGAACCTAGAAGCCCAGACTCCAGAGCGTTCACTAACAGAATGACTGGCAAAGCTTTAGATTTAAGTCTGGGTGGTGGTTAAAATATGTTCAGTTTATAATAATTCACTAAGATATACAAGTATTCTGTATGTTTTTTCTGGGTCTGTATTTTATTTTACAATAAAAAGAAAAAATATACAAGCCTTGTGATTTAAAAAAAAAAAAACTAATATAGATTTATTTGGCACCTTTTCACTCATATGGAACACACCACAGAGGCTTACAGGAATATTTTCCCTGTATGATTTACTTTTTATAAAATGAAAACTTCTTTCCTGTACATAGAACTTGAACTTTAAATTCCTTTCATATTTCCAAAGTACAAGCTGAAATTGGCCCTGTGGTTTTTTATCTCATTCTGAGTCAGGTTGATATCTGACGACTAGCAATTAAAATTACACAAATATTTTACAGAAATTCTGTTTAAAGTATTGTTGAGGTTCTGGCTATTGGCATGGTAATATCCTTGCTTCCATGCTCACAATCTTGTCTCCTTACAATACTCTCCACACTGCAACCAAAGTTATCATTTTTAAAAAGCAAATGAAAATGGAGCGATCACTTTGGAAAAATGTTTGCTGGTTTCTTGTAAAACAAACATTCACCTACACTATGACCCAGCAATTCCACTTCTGAGTATTTATCAAATAGAAATGAAAATATGTGTTTCCAAAATATTTGTACAAGAATGCTCTTCATAGTTTTATTCATAATTGCCAAAACTTCAGGTGGCAATCCATCAATAGGATTAAGTAAATTGTGGTATGTTTATATAATGGGATGCTACTCTGCAAATTACTGACACATGCAAAAACATAGATGAATATTTAAAATATTGTGTTGAATGAAAGATTCCTTACACCAAAAGGCACATACCGTATGTTTTTATTTACATGAAATTCTATAGTAAGCTAAAATAATCAATGGTGAAAAAAAATCATTTCAATAGTTGCCTGTGAGAGAGTGGGTGTAGGAATTGACTGAAACTTTCTGGGTTCAGGGCAGTAGTCTATATCTTGATAGAAGTTTGATTTGCATAAGGAGAAGTATTTGTCAAAAGTCAGCAATTTATAATTTCATTTTACATAAATTTTATATAAAAGGAATTTAAACTCTAGATAATGATATATGTGCTGATTATTTAAAAGGCAATTAATTGAGGTCTTTAAATTACTTTGAAATGCATAAAAATTTAATAGATTAGTAGGTGGATAGAAGGATGGACAGATGAATAGATATGTGAAAAAACAAGTATGGTAAAATGTCAATAGAAGAATCTGTTGGTGAGCAGACAGGTGTTCCTTATAGAATCTTTCAACTTTGCTGTATGTTTAAAATTACCATAATAAAATGTTGGGCAGGGGAACAAATGAGATCATCTCATTCCTCAATTAGAAACCGACAAGAGCTTCCTACTTCATTTAGAATAAAATACAAACTCCTAAAGCATGACTTGCAAGGCCCTATGTCTCTGTTCTCATATCTGTTTCCCACTCTCTCATTCTGTTCCAATGGCCTTGGCTAGGCTGTTTGTTGTCCTTTTTTTTTTTTTTTTTTTTTTAAGGAGGTACCGGGATTGAACCCAAGACCTTGAACATGGGAAGCAGGCACTCAACCACTGAGATACATCTGCTCCCCAATGAGAGTGGTTTTTTCATTTATTTGTTTTTAGGAGGTACCGGGCATCGAACTAGGGGCCTCGTCCATGGGAAGCAGGCACTCAACCACTTGAGCTACATCCACTCCCATGTCTGTTCTTTAAATACCCACCAAACTGGTTTATCCTCAAAGTGTCTATACATGTGTTGCATTTACCTGGAATATTCTTCTTTTGGATCCTCTCATGGCTCATTTTTATTTCACTGTCAGTTCAGCTGGAACCTCCTCAGAGAAAATTTGTCTTATCAGCCAATCAACACTAACATATCATATGTCCCCACATTCATACTACCATGTTAGCTTAATTTATTTTCTCCATACCATTTATCCTTACTGAAATTATTTATTCATTTGTGACTTTCCTAAGGACTAGAGCCCTTCCCTATACACATTTCCAGACAGGTGTCTGCAACTCATGAGGAAATATTAGCTATCTACATAACTAGACACATAAGAAATATAGCCAGTATAAAAGAAAGATACCACATGAAGACGTATTTAAAGTAAGTATAATAAATATCCTAGCGACATACAGGAGGATATTAGTAATATAAACCAGGAAAAAAGAGTCCTAAAAGTTGAAAAATATTACAATTGAGCTAAAGCACAATAAATTGGATAAATAGGATGGATACTACTAATGTATAAATTAATAAATTGGAAGATATCCTAAAGGAACTCTTGCAGAAAATATCAGAAATTGCCAAAGGGATCAAACATAATAGATTGATGGAAAATGAGGCACCCACTTGTTTAGCTTTTTCACCTTTCCAATTTGCTTCAAATGCCAAACGACTGTAGAATGGTCGACTTTGAGGTCTTCAGCAACTTCACATGTCGTTGTAAGAAGATCAGCTTTGATGATTGCTCTCAATTGGTCGTTGTCAACTTCCGATGGCCGGCCACTACACTCCTCATCTTCAAGGCTCTCGTCTCCTTTGCAAAACTTTTTGAACCACCACTGCTCTCTACGTTCACTAGCAGTTCTTGGCCAAATGCGTTGTTGAGGTTGCGAGTTGTCTCCACTGCTTTAGGACCCATTTTGAACTCAAATAAGAAAATCGCTCAAATTTGCTTTTTGTCTAACATCATTTCCATAGTCTAAAATAAATATAAAATAAACAGCAAGTAATAAGTCATTAGCAAAAAAAAAAAAAAAACATAAAGCGAGAAATGCACAGTAAAATGATGTATAACATAACCACATTTATTTAAGAATGTATTCCAATATCAAATGGCAAATTTCAACAATGCAAAATCACAATTACTTTTGCACCAACCTAATATATAACAAAAACTAAGAGATATGGGGAACAGAGATAGATATGCCAACCTCTTGAAAATAGCCCTTCTCAAAAGAAAGAAAATAGCAACTAGAGGCAAGGAATTATTTCCCTACAGAGAAAATGTTAAGACTTTATAAGAAGAAATTTTAAAAGATCTGAATAAATGAAGCTATACCATGCTCTTGGATGGAACAACTTAATTTTATAAAGTTGTCAATTCTCATCTCAATCTATAATTTTAAAAATTAGAACTATAAAAATATCAGCCAGGTTTTATTAGGAACTCAGTGAGGTAATTCTAAAATGCATATGGAAGAATAAACACCCATAGATAGTTAAAGCATGTTTGAAAAGAAAAAGTTAAGGGATGATTTTCTTGCCATATATTAAAATATATTATGATGCAAGAAAACATACTTTAATATAAGAATAGAAAGTAAAACATTGTATCAAAATGAACACCTCAGAAATAGATCATTGTATATGTGGGGATTTAACATATAATGAAGGCACCAGAAATCAATGGGGAAAGGAAAGACTGTTGCAGTGATATCAGTGGAAAACTAAGACACTCTATGGCTTAAAGACCTCACAGTATATGCAACATGGTTCTCATCAATGACATTGTGGATAAAGTTAGCAAATTAGTGGCAGATTGAGAGAAATAAGTGCAATGTGCACAATAGACAGGATTTGATATCTAGAATAGACAAGAATTGTTTCAATAAAACAAAAAGAAGACAAGGCTAAAGCTATGACTAGGCAATTCACAGAGGAAGAAACCAAACTCATCAGTAGTTTGAGATAGTCAAATTAAAAAACAATGATTGTCACTTTATATCTTTTAGATTTCCAAGAATTAACATGCAGGCTAACACCAAGTTTTGGCAGGGATGTAGTGATACAGGAACACTGATGCCCTGCTGGCAGGAGTGTTAACTGGTGCCATCTTTCTGGAGAGAAATCTGGCAGTCACACCAGCTCATAAGGAACATGTTAAGGGTGCTTATCACAGCACTGTTTATCATAAAGGGAGTTTCAAGACAGTCTTACTGACCACCTTCAGGGGGACAGATAAGATGGGATGCATGGATGCTAAGGAATACCACATGGGATTTAGAAAAGCCATGCTATTTAATGCACTGTTACATGCATAGTCTTATATCAAAAAAGATCAGTTTTTTTTTTTTAAGGAAGAGATAAAAATCTATAAGACAATAGCATTTCTATAAGTTTTTTGTGAAATATGCACACAAAACAATCGTGCATATTTAGCACAAACAGATAAATGGATCAGGTCCACCCGTAACATTTGCATAGCCTGGGATAAGAATATAAATGGAGGTCCACATGTGTCTAAGTATTTAAAAGTTATAAATCAAACTGATGAAGTTAAATAAAATACATTTTTATCTTTCTACCTTGACAAATATACAGTCATAATGGTAAAATTTAAAAACATGTGTAAAGTTATGTTTATATATATGTAAGACTAAAAGTTGGCAAAATATCAAAGATGAGACTAAGCTTAATTAGAGTTGCTCAAGTCTGGGTGCTCTCTTGATGTGCCAACAATGTTTGGCTGAGTAATTATTTAACATTACAAAATGTTCCTCAGCTGTCATGTGCAACTGTTGCAAATAGCATGCTAATTCACAAATTCTTCCTGAGCCACAATTTGAACATAAAGAGAAGCAAGAAATGGACAAAAGAGAAGTCCAGAAAATATTCATCCCTGGAAATATTTCTTTTCCCAAGAATCTATTACATTTATATTCTCTGGGAGCAAGGATTTGACAAGACAATTTGTCTTTTCCTTCACCTGTGTTTCTGCTCCTCAAATACTCTGTGCATTGCAGAGTGCTGTCCATTCTGCTGCTGGCAACAGCACAACACACAAACTTTCAAGCATTTGGGCACAGAGGATACAGTGAGAGATATGAAGTATTTCAATAGGGCCTGAATAGGGCTAGGATAATGAATGTTGAAAGATACAGATTGTTCTCCGCCAGCCCTTAGTACCAGATTCTGAGTGTTTGTTAATAAATTTGTTTTTGTGCTATTCAGGACCATCTAGAACAGGGCCTATGTCAAGGGCCAAGGGCCTAAGATGCCTTCAATTGGATACACAATAAAATATATTTATCTAATTCCTATGGGAAGAGCTGAATGAAATTAGGGAATGAGACAGATGATGATTAGATAGATATAGACAGATGATAGAGAGAGAGCTCGTAGATACAGAAGATAGATAATAGATAACAGAAAGAGAAAGACCTGATGGATAGATGATAAAAAAAAAAAAAAAAAAAAAAAGAGAGAAGGACCGAGCAGAATAATAATGATGATATGTCACAAGCTGAGAAATATTATTAACCCTAATCTCATCTACCTGTAGTCAAACAAAAGAGGAAGAATGAATCAGGTGTTGTTTGGGTTTCTGCAGTTTCTTGGTAGCATTTTTCTGAAAAAATTCCAAGAGATCACAACTTGATGTCCTTCACATTTGATTTGCAAAGGATGATCTAAATCTTGTCATTTTGCAGAAATATTTGAGTGCTTCATCAGTTTTCCTGAGGACGTTTTCTACTTCCTTGGTATTCATAAGAGTATGACATTTCAAATACTCTATCATCGGGGTATAGTTTGTCTTCTTCTACTGATAATGGTTTAATTGTACCTGATATGCTTTTTTCCAATAAAGAATTGAGAAATTCTTCAAACCTGTGTTCAACAACTGTATGTAATCCTATGGTTTTTGCAAGATTTAAAATTTCACTTTTCAATTGATTTACATTTTATTGTGACATACAAAAATCAGTAAGAGGCTGACAGAGAAGGCATTGACAAAACAGACAGAAAAGTCCCTAGGGGTGTTTAAAGGAAAAAGGAAGCATAAATGGGGATTACTTTTGTAAGTAGAAAATCATTACTAAATATTTTCATATTATAAAGACTTTTGCTTCCCTCTGCAAAACTTTACTTTGGGGACTCCTATAATGAAAACTTGGATAACAAGCCAGGACTCCCTACATGGTTACATGGTTATTCCAAACTCCCTTAGTAGGTATTATTAAATTAATTGGCCCAGTTGGCAGAATGTTGAATTGTGACTCAAAATTGAGTTACAAAAGTATTGATCTCCTTTACTACATGTATCTTTTAATATCAAATAATTGCAACTATTTTCCAACATTGCTAAATCTGACAGTGGGAGGTGTTATGGCATTTTAAGTGTAGTTGTCATAGGAAATACTTAAGGAAGGACTTCAAAGGGCAAGACACCCTGGAAAAGATGTCACATATATGAGCACAGGTGGCAAGAAAAGTGGTCATACCCACTGCAAATTCAACAAGAATAACTCTTATTTAATCTGCTAATCAACACAGGAGTCAGGTTATTAAGCAGTATATTCAAATGAAAATTGGAAGAATGCATACTTGAACTACAAAAAATAAAGCAATCAAGCAAAAGGATACATATGTTTAAAAGATTCTACTAATTAGCACAGTTCTGTGGATATTCTTTAAATCTTTGAGCCCATGCAACGTTTATGAAAAATTAACATAACCTCTCAGACTTACTCATCTTTCTATTGTTTCATCTTGCTCTGATATCGTGAAAGTTACTACTACTAAATTTCTGATTATTTAGCAGCTGATTATTCAGATAACTGAATATCTTAAGCTCCTTTGATCCATCTTCTCTTCTACCCTTTGTTGGACAAATTCTTTCCTGAGGTTCAGGAGGATACAAAGAAGTAGAAACATTAACTACTCATCTTAGGAGGTTTCATAAGCATTAAATGACTTAATAGTGTTTAGCACATCATGGTTGCTCAGAAAACATTATATGATCATTATTTTTATTAAAATATTTAACTTTCCTTAACCTCTGTATTTTATAATTGAGATACTAGGCAGATAATTGAAAGGTAAAAGAGTTTTTAAATATTTTCCTCTCAAAGAATATTAACACATTAGTATGCAAGCTTTAAAATATTTTATTAGAAGAAACATTCAACTATTCCAAATTATCTTAGATTTTGGCTACCTGGTTTCTTTTAAATCCCAAGCTTCTGTTAATAAGGAAACTGGGAATGTAACTGGTTTAATATATGTCATTTCACTATTAACACCCCACCCATGTTTCTCTGCAGTGGTTACACATTGAAGTTTCCAATAAGACAATGACTATACAAATGTGTTTTGTTTTGTTTAAATCATTAGTACTGAAAATATTTCTTCTCCTTCTCCTTCTCTTTCCTTCCTTCTTTTCTTCTTTCTTTGATGGTAGCTCAGCAATGGCCAGAGCCAACAGGAGGGTTCCACAGGACAGGAAAGCAGTCCAACAGACACTGGAGCCCATAAAGCCATGTATCTGAATGGGTGAATGCTTATGCAAGGAGGGTGTCCAAATGGTGGGGTAGGCCAGTGAGGTCAGGAGACTGGCTATATTTGAAGAGACTGAATAAGCATTTTGAGGATAATGACAGCAATATTTCTCAGTGTTGGGGAAGAAAAGTACAGTACAGAAAAGATGAAAGCTAGAACATACTTTGCAGTGTTATATTGGAATTGGAGGTACCAATGTAAACTCCTGTTTTTCAAAATGTATAGATAGACTTGGAAATAATTATCAATATAAATGTATGTATATTTATATATTTACATATATATTTTTGTTTAGCTCTGTTCACTAAGAGGGTGTGAAAGAAGCAATACTTTAGTTGCAATAAATAAGCATAACTATCAGCCAGATCTTGGTTTCCAAATACTTCTTTCCACTAAAAGGAATAAAGGCTCATTGAAGAAATGACAGTGAATACTACTCAACAATGAAAAAGAATGGACCACTGATGCATGCAACAACATGGATGGATATCCAAAACATAAGCTTTGTAGAAAAAAGCAGACACCTGAGAGTACATACTCTATAATTCCAGTTATATAAAACTCTAAAAATAAAATTTAAAACACATCTCTCCTTCAGTCACAGAATAGGGGTTAGAGTTGGGGGCTGGATGGGAATTGACTTGAAGGACCATGAGGAAACTTTCTGAGGCAATGGAAATATTCTGTATCTTCACGGGGGGAGGGGGGTTGTATTATACAAGTCTGTGCATTTGTCAAAACTCATTGAAAGAAGAGGGGGTGTAGCTCAGTGGTTGAGCACCTACTTCCTATATATGAAATACTGGGTTCAATCCCCCAGACCTCCTAAAAACAAAACAAACAAACAAACAAAAACACTCATTGACAGGCCCCATATGAGCAGATTACAACACACGCAGCTGCCTGGAGAAAGGGAGCTGGGTCCTACATCAGAGCCACCGGTGCATGGGAGCCACCGCCTGGGAGGAGCAGCCGCTATCGTCCAGGACTGGTCCCTTAGGGGAGGAGGAGGCTAGAAGATGGAGGACGACCCGGTGCTGCCGACAGGAACCTGGAGATCCGGAAGATCAAGAAGCTCATCAAGAGCTTGGAGGTGGCCCGCAGCAATGGCACAAGTATGATTTCCTTGATCATTCCTCCCAAAGACTAGATTTCACCGGTGGCAAAAATGGTAGCAGATGAGTTTGGAACTGTATCTAACATTAAGTCACCAGTCAACTGACTCTCAGTCCTGGGAGCCTGTACAACAAAGACTCAAACTTGATAACCAAGCACCTGCAAATGGTCTGGTTGTTTACTGTAGAACAAGTGTAACATAAGAAGGAAAGGAAAAGAAAGTCAAGGTTGACTTTGAGCCTTTCAAACCAATTAATACATCATTGTATTTGTGTGACAACAGATTCCACATGGAGGCTCTTACATTACTTTCGGATGATAGCAAGTTTGGCTTCATTGTAATAGATGGCAGTGGTGCACTTTTTGGCACACTCCAAGGAAGCACAAGAGAAGTCCTGCACAAATCTACTGTGGATCTCCCAAAGAAACACGTAGAGGAGGTAAGTCTGCCTTGCATTTTGCCCCTCTAAGAATGGAAAAATGACATAACTATGTTCGAAAGTAGCTGAGACTGCTGTGCTGCTGTTTATTTCTGAGGACAAAGTGAAGTTGGTTGGTCTCATTTTAGCTGAATCAGCTCACTTTAAAACTGAACTAAGTCAATCTGACATGTTTGATGAGAGGTTGCAATCAAAAGTTTTAAAATTGGTTGATATCTTCTATGGTGGTGAAAATGGATTCAACCAAGCTATTGGGTTATCCACTGAAGTTCTCTCCAACGTGAAATTTATTCAAGAGAAGAAATTAATAGAACGTTATTTTGATGAAATCAGCCAGGACATGGGCAAGTACTGTTTTGGAGTTGAAGATACACTAAAGGCTTTGGAAATAGGAGCTGTAGAGATTTGTGATGGTTAGACTAATGTGTAATAGTCTATGAAACTCTGGATATGATGAGATATGTTCTTTATTGCCAAGGCACAGAAGAGGAGAAAATTCTCTATCTAATTCCAGAACAAGGGAAGGATAAATCTCATTTCACAGACAAAGCGACAGGACAGGAACATGAGCTTATTGAGAGCATGTCCCTGCTGGAATGGTTTGCTAACAACTATAAAAAAATTTAGAGCTACATTGGAAATTGTCACAGATAAGTCACAAGAAGGATCCCAATTTATGAAAGGATTTGGGGGAATTGGAGGTATCTTGTAGTAAAGAGTAGATTTCCAGGGAATGGAATAAATACCAAGGAGGAGACAATTATTATTTTTTTTTTTTACCTTGACGACTACTAGGTAGTCAACATGGGTCTGGCAAACTGTGCCTCACTCTCCAGCATCCAACCCAAGGAGCATACCCGTGGTAGAATCCAAAAAGATCCCTGCCTTACAATTGGAACATTTCCAGAACTTAATACACAACATTAAATAGTAAAAAGAAAACCGAAACAAAACTAGACCCAATCTTACACTTTGGTTTGTCATGATGTCAGCACAGCAGCCTACAACTGAATTCTTTAAATGCCACTTGGGACTAATTTAAAAAAGAATCCTAGTTTTTACTTTTAATTGGTTGCTCTTGTATATTATGTGAAAAAGTGATTTTTTTAAACCTTCATACATAGAAGTAAAAATATTTTAACTGCTGTAAACCTTCAAAAATTAATAGAGAGAAGTGGATGTAGCTCAAGCTATTGAGCTCCCACTTACTACATAGGAGGTCCCTGGATTCCATTCCCCGTGCCTCCTAAAGAAGACAGTGAGCTGGTGCAATAGGCAGTCACGAAAAGCGGTCACAACAAGATGACACGACAAGAGATACAAGAAGAAAAACATAATGAGAGACTCAACAAACAGGGAACAGAGGAGGCTCAAGCAATTAGGCACCTCCCTTGGATTTCAGAGGTCCCGGGTTTGGTTCCTGGTGCCTCCTAAAGAAACAAGGAAGACGAACAGACACAGCAAGTGCAAACAACATGGGGGTTGGGAGAAATAAATAAAATGTTTACAAAATTGAAGATATTTTAAAAATAAATTTTTAAAAAAATTAATAGAGGGAAGCAGATATGGCTCAAGCAGTTGGGTGCCCGCCTACCACATGGGAGGTCCTGGGTTCAGTTCCCAGTGTCTCCTAAAAAAAGAATGACAAGCAGATAGCTAGCACAAGCACAAGGGGGAGGGGGAGAAATAAATAAATAAAATAAATCTTTAAAAAATTAATAGAAGTAAGATCATAAAAAATACACTCTTTGAAATATACACTTAAGATTTGTGCATTTCATTCTATTTATGTTTTACCTAAAGAAAGAGAAAACTATAAACAAATATTGAACTCTGGCTAATGACATGAATGCTGAAGAGTTGGGGAGGAAATGTACTGACGCCTGCAACTTACTTTAAAATGCTTCCAAAAACAGTAAGATGGATTGATGGATAGATAGAAGGATGGTTTTGTGATAAAACACTTGTAACAATGTTAGTTGTTGAATCTAGGGGGTTGGGTATATGGGAATGCACCTTACATTTCTTTCAACTTTTCTGTATTTTTTATTTTTTTCACAGTAAAATGTTGGGAGGGGACTATACAACTAATTTCTTCCCACACCCAAGACCCACGAAGGTGATGCTAAGGACTGGGAGTGAGACTGAGGAGGCTCCTCAGACAAGGTGTCACACCTAACCAATGCTCTAACTTCAGGCATGTTTAAGGCCTACAAGTAATTATAATGCATAATTAGATACCCAACACTAAATCTCTGGATTTAGTGTCTTACTTTTTAATTGAATACATGTCTAGACCAGACTAAATAATGGTGATAGCCTCACATTGACAGTTACTCAGACACTCATTATTTCATGTGAGTTTTGCCTCTGTAATGGTTAATCCCCATGGAGGTAAATCACCAACTGTCCGATTTAGGAGTTTGTTTTGTTTCTTTTGTTCATTGGGGATGTTCTATTGGTTTTGTTTTGTGATGGTGGTGTAATGCGGGGAAGACAGGGAACTCTTTTTTTTTTTTTTTTTTAATTTATTTTTATTGTGGGTAAAAATCAAAATTCTCACAATACATACAAACATTTGCAAAATGATATATAAATATATATGCATATATGTGTATTTGCTTACAAAAATGTTATTCTCTTAAACCAAACTTCTCTTTCCTAGATTAGCAGGCTTGAGAGACCTTTGGCAAAACTCGGACTTGGGGCCCACATTAACATGGGAAACAAGCAGGTAAACACGTATGGTCATTTGTGGTGTATGAACCATCAAAACTCAACCATCACTCTGGCCACCTTTGCTCATGAGCTATTTTTTGCATTCAGTAAAGTGGGCTAGAAATAATCTCCTGCAAGAAGCAAAGAAAGAGGCAGGAATCTCTATTGACAGCTTCTCCAGGAAGTCTCAGCTTCCAATTCACTCTGATATAACTTTCCCAGTGTAAATTCCTAGCATACATTTGCAGTATATTTAACTACTCAACAACCTAAACCTAAGGCTCACTAGCTGCTTTTTTTTTTTTTTTTTTGCTATTGATTTTTTTTTCTTTCTAGTTTAAAACTGCAATTCAAAGTTCTCTTCAAAGTGAATATCAGTCAACATACTATCTCAGAACTATCAGAGCTAGACTATTGGGCAGACATGGGCTAAGGTCCTTCAGAGATTAGGTAAATATCAGTATTGTTAGATATTAAGTCACCCCAGTGACACCGAGGAATCTTGCCTTAACTATCAGTTCCCTAGAAATATGTCCTTTCAGTCAAAAATCTTTCTGCACCATTCAACTCTGGCCTACAAGCTTACAGTACTCAAGACAGAACCTTTATCTCATGGCAGCCTGTTAAGCCCTTGTCCTGCAATGCACTTGTTATCCTGCTCTCTTCAATGGGGGGAATTTTCACATTAGCTGCTTTCTGCCTCCTCTTGAACCCCATTCAATAGACTTCTGACTTTCCATGTTTAATTCTGGACAAAACGTAACTGTTTCCATTTTAATTGCATATCTTCCTCTAAGCCTCTGAGTTTTTGGCCTCCTCTTGTATCTATACCCAAAGTACAATAAAAAATAGAATCCATTGATTGCTGCTTAAATAAATGAAAATTAAATAATCCAGAGCTGACTATATTTTCATGGTACTGCCATCAACATGAGCATTTTATTAAGAAAACCTTCCCATGCACATGCACACACATGCACACACTCACATACATGTCTTAGAGATGGAAAGTCTTGATATGAGCAGGGTTTTGGTCCTTGGAGAGAAGGGTGAGGGAACCAACATTCGACAGATGCCTACTGCGATCCATCCTTACGAAGGGCATGCTTACTCCTTAAACACTCACGACACTGACCCAAGACAGGCAGCAGCGCCAAGGCTGCACCGCTGTGGTGGAACAAGAGCAGGCTTTGAGTCCTACAGATCTGGTCTGCATCCTGGCTTAGTCACTCGTAATGATTTCAAGTGTTATTGTTTAGCCTCTTTGTACCTAATTTCCTCCTTTATTAAATGAGATAAATAGTGCTTAGTTTATAAGGTTGTTTTGAAGCAAAAGATAATGAATGTGAAACACCAGGCACAGGCTCAATAAGACATAGTTATTATTATTGTCTCCATTTATCAGAGGAGGAAACTGAGGCTCAAAAGAATCTAAACCAGGGCCACATAAATCCTTAACGTAAAATATGGTTATTCAATATAATGAATCATTTTATGTTCATACAGTCACCTTTCAGTTGATATGTATGTGCTTGACTTTGCCTTTCAAATAAGATTTTTCAAAGGACAGGACAAGTCATGAACTAGAGAAAATGATCTCTGGGTAATAAGACAGTTGTCTCATATACCTGCTAATTCTCAGCACTTTCCTTCATTCTCCTCTCTGCTGGTGCCAAAATACCCACTCCAGATGCAAAGTTTGAATCCCAGTCATCACTATAGTACTTTGCTCTGATCTACTTGAGAACTAATTTTCCTGAATTACCTTAAACCACTCTTCTATTGCCTTCTTTAAATCCATCACTGGATATAGATTAAATAAACACAGACCATTGGAAAAAATGACATTCTAATAAAAATTGAATCTATACCTAACAGGAGAGGAGCAGAGGACATAAGGCATCTAACTTACTAGTATGCATTTCAGATCATTTTTGAATAAAACTGTATTTATCAAAAATCTTAGGAAACATTTTGTTCTACACTTTTCATAAATTGGTTCTTTCCTGTTAAGTGTTCCTTTTTTAAAAATGCCATTCCATTTTTGAGAAATGTAATATATGTTTACTGAAAAGGCTTTGACCATTTTCAGAACTTATGCAAGTCTCAAAATATTTAGTTTATATTCAGTATGTGGAAATTCCACTATTGCTTAATTGCTACACCCTTTACAATTTCCTTAGAGACCTGCAAATCTGAAACGAAACAAGGTGATAATTTATTTCTTTCAGTCACACGCCCATAAATTTTTATTTATTTATTTTTACTTTTTTTAATTTATAAATTTCTTTAACTTAGAAAGTTAAAGCTTTTCCTAAATATCAGCCATAAATTTGCTGATATCTACCATCAACAATTTCTCTTGCAATTTCTTCTTTGACCCACTGATTGTTTAAAAATGTGTTGTTTAGCCTCCATATACTTGCAAATTTCCCCTTCCTGCCTATTATTGACTTCCAGCTTCATTCTATTATGATCAGATAAGGTGCTTTGTATAAATTCAATCTTCTTAAATTAATTGAGAGCTGTTTTGTGGCCCAACATGTGGTCTATCCTGGAGAAATATCCATGAAACTTGAGAAGGATGCTTAACCTGCTGATTTGGGGTGCAATGTTCTGTATATGTCTGTCAGGTCCAGCTTGCTTATCATATTGTTCAAGTTCTCTGTTTCCTTGTAGATCTTCTGACTAGTTGTTCTATCTATTGATATGAGTTGTGTGTTGAAGTCTCCAACTATTATTGTAGAGATGTCTATTTCTCCTTTCAGTCCTGCCAGAGTTTGCATCATGTGTTTTGGGGCACCCTGGTTAGATGCATATATATTTATGACTGTTACTCCTTCTTGGGGCATTGTCCCTTTTAATAATATATAATTCCCTTCTGTATCTCTTATCAGTTTTTTGCATTTAAAGTCTATTTTGTCTGACACCAGTACAGCTACTCCTGCTTTCTTTTGGTTACTATTTGCATGAAAAATCTTTTTCCAACCTTTCAGTTGCAGTCTATTTGCATCCTTGGGTCTAAGGTGAGTCTGTTGCAGACAGCATATAGATGGCTCATGTTTTCTTATCCATTCTGTCAGCCTATGTCTTTTGGGGGGGAGTTTAATCCATTAACATTCAATGTTATTACTCTAAAGGCATTACTTACTTCAGCCATTTTATCCTTTGGCTTTTATATCTCATAACTTATCTTTGTCTGTCTTTGTATCTTTCTGGTTACTCTTTCTGATAGTCTTCATTTCTATACTCTCCTCCAAGCCTCTCTCTTGTGTTTTCTTTTCTAGTTGCAGACCTTCCTTTACTGTTTTCTGCAGAGCTGGATTCTTTTTATGAACTTTCTTAGTTTCTGTTTATCTGTGAATATTTTAAGCTCACTGTCATATTTGAAGGACAGTTTTGCCAGATAAAGAATTCTTTGGTGGCATTTTTTCTCTTTTGGTACGATAATTATATCATACCACTGCCTCTTGCCTCCACAATTTCTGAAGAGAAATCCTAAGTCTTATTAGACATACCTTGTATATGATGTTTTGCTTTTCCCTTGTTGCTTTCAGAATTTTCTCTTAATCTTTGGCATTTAGCATTCAGCATATTATGTATCTTGGGATAGGTCTGTTTGGATTTATTCTAATTGGACTACGTTGTGCTTCCTCAACCTGTATATTCATGTCTTTCATGAAAGTGGTAAATTTTCAGCCATTATTTCCTCAAATACTCTTTCTACCCCTTTTCTCTCTCATCTCCTCCTGGAAGTCCCATAGCACATATATTGGTGTGCTCCATGTTATCATTCTACTCCCTGAGTCCCTGCTCAATTTCTTCCATTCTTTTCTCTCTGTGTTCTTCTTACTCTAAGATTTCAATTCTTCTTTCATCTATGTTGCTCATTTTTCTCTTCCATGATTTCAAATCTGCTGTTGCATGCCTCTGTTATCTTTTGAATCTCACTTATTGTGTCTTTCATTCCCATAAGCTCTGTTATTTTTCTATCCAAGGTTTCAAAATTTTCTTACTGCTCACTTAGTGTCTTTTTAATGCTTTTCATTTCTTTAGCCATGTTGTCCTTCAACTCCATTATTTGACTTAGGAGATTTGTGTGAACCTCATTGATTAGCTGTTTCAAGTCCTGTGTCTCATCTGGAGGTTTGATTTGTTCCTTTGTTTGAGTCATACCTTACTTTTTCTTACCATGGTTTGTATTTTTTTGCTGATGTCTAGGCATCTGATTCTGATGTTGAATTTACTCTGATATTCAGTTTCTCTCTCTTGCCTGTTAAATAGCTGTGTGCTACCAATGTTCTTTGATTCTTGGTTCAACTTATTCTAGACATTTAGGATTTCCCCTGTTTCCTAAATATCTAGAATAAGTTGAAACAAGAACTCAACATCAGAATTATTCTTTTTCTTGCACTTTTCTGGTCTGGATATCAGATGACCCTTTTGGATAGACCTCTCTGCTCAGATGCCAGGAGCTGGGGCAGGGGGACAGGGGGAGGGGGATGCATTCAATGTAACTTCCCAGGCAGGTGGGTGGTAAAGAAACGGTGTCTTCAGGGCTGGCCAAGCCTCACAAGCAAACTTTCTCGGAGGCTCTTCTCCACCCTTGGTCCCCCACACTCTCCCTCCCTCTGCCTGTTCAGCAACCAGCCCAGGGAAGGAGGGAAAATGTTTGAGAAGGCAAATTATCTTTAGCTCCATGCTGGCTCTCAGGGCAAACAATGCCACAGCCCCATCTGCCCTGGAAGTGTGCGACACCTCCAATGCAGCAGACCAATTTGCTGGCCAAAATATGAATTTCCTGTTGGCTGTGTCCCTCCCTCTTCCCTTTCCTTGGGGAAGAGAAGCCCTGCAAACCCCCTCAGTGTGCAACCACTGCAGTCCACAGCCTGCTATTTACTCAGTAGGTGGGGGGAAAGATGCCCGCTGCTGCTTTCACAGCTTTACTCACAGGATTTTTCAGCCAACTAAGACTCCTTTTCTTCACCTTCTCTCTTCTGGGTGGTGTCCCACCTTCCTCTGGTGTCCTGAGCCCCACAGCAGCTCTCCAGACAGTCTCTGCCTGTCCTCTGGCTATTTTTTTCTTGGAGAAAAGTGATCCCTCTGCCTCTCTAATCCTCCATCTTCCCAGAAATCTTGTCATCTTCATTCTTATGGCCTTAGCATGCATTCCTTTTTTATCTCATTCTCTGGGTCATAAAACTGGTGCCACATCCACAGTTGAATAATGAAGAACTAAAAAGAACGAGTCAAATTGCAATCCTTAATCTCACTTTAGACTAAACTAGACGTTAGCTAGAAAGTGTATTTCCATTCAAGTCTGCCAACTTTATTGAGTACTTACTATGTTGTAGGCATTGGAGGCAAGTAGATGAATAAACCCAATTTCTCCTCTCAAGATATCAAAGTCTACTAAAGGATATAGAGAGAGACAAATGATTATAAAACAGTGGAAAATAAATAATAGTTGCTATCAGTACAAAAGAAAAGATTACATCAATCTGGCTTTGTGTGGTAAAGATAGACTTCAGGAAAGAAACTAGAGAAAGTTTGAAAAATAAATGCCACATGACCATCAATTGTTGAACAAATAAACAAGTTGTGGTACATCAAAACGATGAAATACTTCTCAGCGGTAAGAATGAGTTACTGATGTAGGCAATATCATGTCTGAATGTCAAAAGCATTAAGTTAAGTAAAAGAAGCTAGAACAAAAGACTACTTGCTGAAGGATTCCATTTATATGAAATTTTTTAAAAGGAAAAACTATGACAGAAAACAGATCAGTAATTGTCAGGGACCAAGGTAGGAGTGGGCGACTGAGTGCAATGTGGCACAGGAGAACTTTCTGTATCATAATTATGATGATAATTATACAATGGTATATACCTGTCAAAAGTCATTGAATTCTACGTAAAATAAAAATTGATAAATGTTCTTGTCTATGAATTATATCTCAATAAATACAACCAAAAAAAGAACAAATAAATCAATAATACTTTGATCTATGAACATGAAAAATTAGGATAGCAGAAAGAGATTGTAAGAAAGCTACAAGTAGAGAGAACCAAAGACAGGGAAAGGTAAAACAGCACTTGAGCAGGGGTAAAAAGTAAGGAAGGAACCACTCCAGGAACAAACTCAAAATTATATAGCACCAAAGTTAGAGAAGCAGATGTTGATGGTTACGTCCAAGACTTCAGATAAGTACCCATATTCTTTTTATATTCCACTAATATAAAGCCTGCCTCTGGTAGTAAAAACCATTAAAAAAATTCTGATAAGGAATTTTTTCCACAGAAGAGATGATATTTAATCTGAGTCTTAAAAATGAGTAAATGTATTCTAGTTGGGAAAAGAATATGTCATACATAGCACTTTCATTTGGCACAGCATTTTCTGAAAATATTTTCACGTTTATTACTAAAAACACTTGTGACATAGGTGGGACTGCTATCATCATCCCTATTTTAAAAATGAGAAAACTGAGGATCAGGCAGCCTAAGTGGGCATAACTTACTTTGTTACCAGCTTTCAGGCAATAGTGTACCTGGAACATATTGGAAAGAGAAACTTTTTAAATAGTAATTGGGTTTTCAATTTTAAGGCAGGCAAAGTGGTCTTCGCAGATCATTTTTATGTTTGTATATGATTCCACCTGAATTTTAACAGCAATGAGAAGCTTTAACTTTAAGGATTTTTAATGGCTAATACTTTTTATAATTTATGTATTTTAAATCTACTCTATGACTATTAAGAATGCTGGGGTAAAAATCTCCCAAAATATATGCAGGTTTGATTGTGACCACTCTGTCAGCATGGAGCAGGGTAATCATAATGTAAAAGTAGACTTTTGCCTATGGCAAATTCCAACGTTTAAATTAAATAAGAATTGTTTCACAGGCTAGCTATATGCAAGTATCTGAGCAGGGCTTCTAGATGTGTGGGAGCTGAATTGGGGATGCATAGATGAAAGGAAACAGAAAGAGTTTTTAAAAATTTGCTGCGTGTTTGAAGGGAGGGCCCAGGAGTATCAAGCTTCCTTTAATTGAGTTCATGCAAGTCACCTAAACAAACACACAAACAAACAAAGGTCAGGACTTGCCAGGCAAGATCAGCTGTTAGGGAAATTTTTCTGTCAAGTCAGAAAACACCTGAGAAAGAAACCTTGGCGGCATACAGGGCAGGTAGTGAAGTATAAGTCAGGTTCTGGAAGGGTTGAGACTAAAGGAAGTTGCAAAGTGAATTCAGAAATGTTAAGAAACAAAAGAATGATTTTTTGTTTTGAGAAAAAAATATATATGTACTTTGTTTTTGAAGAGATTGAAATGTACTTTCAGTGTAATTTCTCTGTAAATCTAAAACTCTGAAAATAAAAAAAAACAAAAAAATAACCTTTATTGATACCTAATATGTACCAGGCTCTGTCTTTTGTGCTTTAGATTTGCTTGTTATATTTTCATAACAAGCTCTCTAAGTTAGGTGTTATTACCCTCATTTTATAGATAGGAAACTAATGATTAGAAAGTTGGGTGACTTGCATGGAGACCCACCGTTGGCGGGGATCCAGAGCTGAGATTCTGGGGTAATTTCCTGACACTATAACCTTAATGCTCAGCCCCTTTGCTCTCTTCAGGCCTCAACTTGTGCACTAAGCTGTGTCCAACTTTCTCCATATCATCTAATATGTTGTCTTACAGTAACCACAACTAGCCTGGGATATGGATGATCAGATCAATTACAGATAAATGATCTGAAGAGAAATCAGAGTATGAAATATAGTACTTGCCTTTAGTCCTGCACCTGGTCCTAGTGTTATATGACAACTTTGGAAGGCAACTGGTGAGGAAAATTCAGTGGTGGCTGTTATTTTACTCCCATTTATTGAGCTTCCACAATATGCTGGATGTGAAGAATCCAGGGTATAATTGGGCAAGATAGACAAGAAAAGAAGTAAATGTGATGCCAGGTGAAAGAGGCTACAATGAAAGCGTAGTGAATAGAACATATAATTGGAACAAGGTCAATCTGTGTTTGAATTCCGGATGTACTCTTTACTCTAACATTATGAACTGGGGCAAATTACCTCACCTCCTTCTCCAAACCTGAATTTTCTTATTTATAAAATAAGTTTAGCACATCCTCCCCTCATAAAACCTTCATGAGATTAAAAGAGATATTGTATCTAAAGTAAATTTACTGTACATGACACAGAGTAGGCACTTAATAAAGTGAATGTATTGTCATTATTACGATTGTGTACAAGGATCAGTGGGGGCAACAAGAAAGACAACCACCTCTCCATGCAAAATCACTGATGGCTTCACACAGAGAGTAGCAGCTCATCCAAGTCGTGGAAACTTTTCTCCAGCTGGTGAAGAACATGCATTTCAGATAGAGGGAACAACATGGGTAAAGGTAAGAAGGTCTAACCACATTGCAAGTTCAGGGAATAGTATTTAATTCAACGTTATTGACCTAGAAGATGAGGGGATGATGGATTAGGATATGGTGAAGGCTCTGTGTGACAGCGACATAAAGTAGCAGTGGCTTAAACATGAAAGAAGTCTATTTCTCTCGCACATAAAAGTCTGAGCAGGTATGACACCCCTGTTCTGTGGAGTCATCGAGGTCCTAGGCTCCTTCTGTCTTTGTTTCAGCCACATGGTCCAAAGGGCTACTAATCCACGTTCCAGCCAGGGGGAAAGAAGCCAGACTGAAGAAGAGGAATGCCTATTCCTTGCAAGGATACAAGCTAAACGTTGCACACATACCTTCCACTCACATCTTCTTGCCCAAAAGCTAGTCATATGGACATGCTAACTGCAAGGGAGCCGAGGAAATGTGATCTACACCATATGATTATTTGCAGATCTTCTCAATTTGGTTATAAAACTGCTCAAAGTTCACGGGATGTCACATCAATAGTGTTTCTAAGGACGTTGGTTAACTCCAGTACACCACAAAGTATCTACCACTAATCACTCATTCCACTAAATCTGGCTTCTTTCAGTGTGACTACAGATGGGCTCTCTGATCAGTGCCCTTAGCAATCTGCCACTATCTGCTCTCCTTTCCCAGGCATATTGTGAGCAGAGGAGGATTTTACCTCATTTGAACTTGGGTGAGAAGAATAATTTCCAGATTGGGTGTCTGAGCAGAAATGGATTCCCCGTTGAACAGAAACACAATACCGTGATACTGCCTAAATGACCCATTTAATGTTCTCCCCAGGTCAGGAGTTTATTGTTTAACAATTTCATAGCCACTTTATGGCAATTGCAATTATAGTTTCAAACATATGAAGTACATTAAAACACAGATAATTTACATGTGTCATAATTGATTTATAAAACTGCTTGACTAAATCAGGAGGTATTGGTTAAAAAGATAAATTAAAAATTTTTTTAAAGTCAGCTCTTCCAAAGCCCAAAAAAAAGATTGCACAGATACTAAATGTATTTAAATGGTTACAAGAAAAATTTTAGTCATAAAAAGATTATATTTCATCAAATAAAATCAAGAATCTAAAATCTATAAAGCTAAATTTAACAACTAAATTAATTCTTCTTAAAAAAATTTTAAAAAAGACTAAGACATACCAGAACTAGCAATTCTCTTTGAATTGTGACAAGTCAATTAATAATGGAAAGACTTGCCCTAATTTAATTGCAATACAGAATATTATCCAATGATATTGAAGTAGGTGATTGAGACTAGTGGTAATACATTCATTAATTAAAGAAATGCTTAATCTACTATATTCAAGATCCTGTGCTAGGTGCTGTATTTTCTTCTATGCTCCAAAAAGCTTCTGCAGCTTCTTTATTATAAGACTTAACATAATATAGGCCTGTCTGCCTAATCAGTGGTTGTCAATCTAAACTGAATATACAATGTCCAGGTAACATCGCAACACAATGAAAACAGACTACCTGCAAGTGGGTCCCAGGTGCCTTTATTTGTTAAAGCTCCAGGAGATTCTTATATGTCATCATGGTATGTGACCTAACTAGAGTAGGAGCTCCTTGAAGGAAGAGACTCTTTCTTATTTATTTCTAAAACTGTCACAGTGTCTAACACATACAGATACTCAAATATTTGCTAAATGAGTGGATGGATGGATAGATGGATGGATGGATGGATGGATGGATAGGTGGATGAATGGAATCACATGGTTTCTGCCCTCATGGTACTTACTGTCAAGTAAGGAAAAGAAAACCTGTACACAGATAGCTGAGTAGATATAAGCTAATAGATGTTGCATGATTGCCACTGTGTTTAATAACAAAGATTATGATCTGGAGGAAAGCCTAGTTAAATACATACAGTAGAGTACTTTCATCTATAAGCCACATAGGAAGCTTTCAATTACATTGTAAATATTTAAAGGAGAAGGAAAGAATTATCACACAGATCTTGTCACTGAGAAGGAAAAAAATGAAAATAATAACAAAAACGGGGTGCAAAGACTAAATCTTGGAAGTGAATTTCAGCCCTGTCCCAATATCACCTTCTCTAGGGAAGACTACATGTTTAGTTTGGTTTTAGCCAGGAAACTTGTATCATTATTTCCACGTCTCCTGGCCACTATACACTCTTCTAATCAACAAGCAGTGCTTTCATCCTGCTAGATGAACAAATGTTTGTACATTAATCCTTTCAGGGCACTCAGCCAACATCATTCTGACCTAACTCCCATTAAGTGTCACTTAGTATCTAAACTGAACTCAGATCTGTGGAGCCAGTTGCTGCAATGGTGCATCATGAAAACACAGGTTCAAGACAAAATAGAAACTTTCAACAAATGATGTCTCTTTATTATGCACACAGTATAAAGAGTCCAGAAAAGCAAACAATCTCTTTGTAACTTACACAGCACAAGGAGTTCAAAAGAGCAGGGAAGAAATCCCATTGTGGCTGGTTTCCTGGGGTGACGAAAACTTCTCTGGGTTGGGCTCAGTAGATGGCAGCTCCTCACGCCACACTGTTTTGTTGAAAAGAGACAAATCTATACTGTTTGAGTTTGGTTTTTATCCACCTCAGGAGGAGGAGGCCCTGCCACTGAGAATTCCTGTTCTGATAAGCATCTGGAGCTGCTTGTCCCAGGTTTCCGGGTTCAAGGTCTGGCTGAGCCTTTTCATGAGATTTAACATCTCTCCCAGGTTGTGGAATAGTACACAATAGAAAAGGTGGGGGTAGTGGAAGGGAAGGCTGAGGATGGCTGCTTAGCTGGGTTTGTGACTTCCCCAGAAAAGGAGGTGGAGGTAGGTGAGGACTGGGCAATGGCCATTTAACAAGTATCTGTGGTTTCCCTAACAAGATCCTTTGCTCACAAGGGACTATGCATGGTTAAACAACTCATCTTAAACAACCAGAGCATTTGTAATTAATATACCTCCCAATGTAAATTAAATGAGTGAATAAACTATGGAAGCAAAAAACATTTGGACAAGTCTCTTCAGGTCAGTTTGTGTATCCTAGTTTGAGGAGGAAAGAAAAGTCTTACAATTTTGTTGGAAAGAACGTTATTAGAACAAGTTGAAATGTTTTGCAGCATAAAATTATATAGCAAGTCCACCTGAAAACATCTCTAATACAATAGAACTTACCAGAAAACAAAAGGTGTTGTTTAACCAAACGTAACAGGCAAATGAAATTCAAGCACAGAAACTGAAAAACTTGTTTAAGTGTTATATGTTCTACCAAGATGCAAAGATTATGTCTCCTACATTTCTCAAACTTGGGAAAGCGGTTATAAAGATCTCTCTTTCTCAGGAGTGAGGCCAATTTGGGGAGTGTTCCACCCCATTCTGATTCCTGACTGACAAGAACCGAAAGGCAGGTCCAGAGAACACAAATGTCCTTTGGTGGAACGGTCAGTGGCAACCTCCCAAACAGCAGAGCTGACAATTGACCCCTATTATATCCCCATCATCACATGTGCCAACACTTGACCCAGGTGCTCATAGAACTTTAGTCAACAACAAAGTAATACTGCTCAAATATTGGACCTTTCCTCCCTTCCACGATGCTCATCTTTGCAGGATCTCCTCCTAGTTCTCTGGTGCTGTCTTTGTGACACTTTTTTCCTCTTTCCTCAAATATTTGTTTAATATTCTGTCAATTTACCTCTTTTATGGCCTCCAAAAATGGGTCTCCATTCCATCTTTTCTCTGTTTTAAGGTTCATATCAAAATCTCCGACTCCCTCCTATTCATCTTCACTTGGATATCCAAAAAGTATCCAAAATAGAACTTGGTAATTATGTTACTGTCACAAAACCTGTTCCTCTTTCCCCTATCCCAATCTTGGAGTCATACCCTTACCATTGGTGAAGTCTCCCATACTAATGGGTTGGTAAGTGTTGCTGAATCCATAAGACTCTATCTCAGCATTGACATCTGCTCTCTGTCTCTCTTTCAATCTCTTCACTCATGCTCTCATAGTTACATCTAGAGGAATGCAATTGTCTCCTAAGATAAGTAGCTCTTCCTGCTACTTATCTTTTCCCCACTCCAGCCATCAACCTCTTGGATTCTCTTCTTAAAGAAAATCAAATTGGATTTTATCATGACCCTGCCATAAATTTTAGCTGACTCTTCCCTTGCCTACAGGATTACATCCAAACTTAATCAGAAGGGTCATATACAGCACTTCATGACATGACCTCCAACCTGCTTTTCTTGCTTTCTTTTCTGATATGCCTCATCACAATCTCTAATGAATTCCTCTTTATCCCACATTAACCAGGCTCTTCCTGAATTTTTTTGCATGTGTTGTACCTTCTGCGTGAAAAGTCTGGTCTTCCCCACTCTATCTCCCACCCAACATAGAAACTTCTTTTTTTTTTTTTTTTAGGTAGATCAACTGTCACTTAGCTAGAAAGTCTTTCCTGATTCCCTCAGTGTCTAAACCACTCCACATTGGACTAAGCCAAGCATATAACTCCAAGTGTATATGAAACATTCCTGAGAGTGGCCTCCTTGCAGGCAACAGGGACTGTATCTAACTGGCTCACCTCTGTATCCTCTTTCTTTCTTTCTTTCTTATTTTATCATTTTTGTCTTTTTCTTTCTTTTTCGCCACTGTATACTAAGCATCTCTTATTTTGCCCTGCACATAGTCACTGTTCAGTTTATATACATACACACACACACACACACACATATATATATATATATTTTTTAAGATACTCAGATTACATAAATGTTACATTAAATATGTAGGGGATTCCCATATAACCCCCCTCCCTCTCCCACACTTTCCCACATTAACAGCATCCTTCATTAGTGTGGCACATTTATTACAATTGAAGAACACATATTGGAGCATTGCCACTAAGCATGGATTATAGTTTACATTGTAGTTTACACTTTCTCCCACACATTTTTGTAAGTTATGACAAGATATATAATGGCCTGTATTCATCACTGTAACATCATTCAGGATAATTCCAACGTCCTGAAAATGCCACAATATTACACCTATTTTTTTTTAAAGATACTTAGGTTACATAAATGCTACATAAAAAATATAAGGGATTCCCATATGCCCCGCTCCCCACACCTCCCACATTTTCCCACATTAACAACATCCTTCATTACTGTGATACATTCATTGCAATTGATGAACACATTTTGGAGAATTGTCACTAAGCGTGGATTAAAGTTTACATTGTAGTTTACACTCTCTCCCACCCAATTCTTTAGGTTATGGCAAGATTTATAATGGCCTGTATCTGCCATTGCAATGTCATTCAGGACAATTTCCAAGTCCCAAAAATGCCCCTGTATTACACCTGTTTTTCCCTCTCCTTGCCCTCAGAACCTCCAGTGGCCACTGCCTCCACACCAATGATATATTTTTTTCCATTGCTAGAATCACAATAAGTCTATAGCAGAATACCAGTAAGTCTACTTTAGTTCATCGTTCATTCCCCAATCCTGAGGATTCTTGGATGGTGATGTCCACTCCATCTCTAATTGAGAGGAGGTTGCAACCCTTTAGGGCCGATGGATAGGACTATCTTGCTTGCAGTTTTAGACTCTCAGTTCCTTGGTATGGTAGGTGTCCATCATCATCTCCTGTTAGTTGTCCTGGGTGAGGAGCTTATATATTTTTAATGAATGCATATTTTGCCTTCTGGCTTTAGACAGGAAGACAAGAAACTGGGTTTAGATAAGATATTGGTAGGAAGGGAGATATTAGGGAAAGAAAAAAAAAATCCAAGCCAATCACTAAACCAAAAAATCTAGGCAAGGGGAAAACTGGGTTTAAAGTCTATAAAAGAGGCATCCTAGAAGGCCAGACAAGAGAGAAGGTTCAAAGTCTCAGGTATGGACAGAAAGGAGGTTGCTAAAGGTGGTATCCAGTGTTAACAGCCAGACAGTAGATCTTCTACACCTGAGATCACATGGTTCTTTTATAAGCAATGCTTAGTGTTGCAATTTATCTGTTTACATGTCTGCAATGTCACCAGACTGTGAGTTCTTTGAAGGCAGCCACCCTACCTTATTCATCTTTATATCCTGAGCACCTGGTGCAATGCTCACCATTTAGCCATAGTTTTACTATAAAATTCTTATTGCAATGAAAAAATTTAGTATCATCAATGATTGCACCAGCCCTGAATTTCTCTGTTGAAGCCAGTAATGAAGGCAGATTTGGAGATAGTTAATCCAACAGTATCAATGTGTTGAGTGAGATCATGGGAGTTCAGATCACAAGTGACACCTGAGAGGCTTGCTTTTCTCAGTTTTTGTTTTAGGGCAATGACCCTGAGCTTTGTGACCCAAGCCTGTTACCACTTTGGTCCAAATATAGGTTTTAACATTTAGTGTGATTAACAGTCACACTAACTTACCCAATAAAGAGTTCTTGTCATGATTTAGTCCAGGTCTTCTCTGACAAGATGACTCAACAATGTGTTGACACACACAATCTCTAAGATTGTGGCCTTGTCTAGTTTGACTCAGATATAGTCAGCTGCATTTTTAAAAGAGAAATTTTACACAAAATGATTGACCTCTTAGCTTTTGCAGTACTCTAATAAAATGCAAATATGGCTGCTCAGATAAATATTTCACATGAAGTCTCTTATGGAATGGCCACAAATTCTCTAACTTTCCTCTCATTGAGAGGCGGAGTCACATGTCTATCCCCTGCATCTGTTCAGGCTTGTGACTTCCTTGACCAGTAGAATGCAGTGAAGGCAATACCATCTGATTTCTAACAGGAGGTCATAAAAAGCCATGCAGCTTCTGCCTTGTTCACTCTTGGAGCCATCTAACCCGCTACAGAAGTGTGACTACGCTGAGACCACCATGTCTGAGGGGCCATAGATGGGCACTCTGTCCACAATCCCAGCTGAGTCTGTTTTTCAGCTGCCTCAGCCCAAGAAAGACATGTGAGAGAAAAAGCTGTCTTGGAAATGGATGTCCATTCAATTCACCTCCAGACATTTGTGTCATCCCAATCAAGGTCCCAGATGCATAAAGCCTTCTCTGCTGTGCTCTTTCCAAATTCCTCCCTTCATAGCCCAGACTGATTGTACCAGTTACTTGGTGTCTACAAGAAAAAAAAAAGAGACCATGTCCAGGTCCTGGATATTTCCATTGAGAAAATGGAGGAGCTGATTTCATAATCCATGGGATTTAACTTGAAATTCCTAAATCTCAAGAACACAGAGATAGACAAACCTGCACCAAGTGTGCCTCTAGAGGCCCTTCCTCTCAGCATTCTTCCATACTGACATTAGCTCCAGCTTCACTTCATTCTTAATTTTCTTTTCCCTCTGTCTCACTTTCTTCATCATGTTATATAAATGAATTTTCCTAAGCCACTTTAAATTTTTTGGTTGGGATCAAAGCAAGATATAAATAAACATGTTAAAGAAAGCAGTAGTTTAATCAATGCTCTTTGAATTAATGAATTATATAAAGATAAAAACAATTCTAAGCCCTTGAATTAATTACTTAATTAAAGGTAAAAGAAATTCTAGGCCCTATCTTTCCCTTTGTGTCTTGGATAGGTTCTGTCTTATCCTTTTTAGTTATAAGAGTGACTGATGGCAACACACCAATTTTTTGTTTTGGTTTGGTTTTCTGATTGACAAAAACAACCTGTAAGTTGGTAGGGAAATGTTTAAATTAACTGTGCTATAGTCACACTACAGAATATTAAGCAGCCTAAGAGAGAACTTGTAATTGATCTGAAGGGATGTTCCTGAAGGTAGGGTAATAGAGAAAAGTAAATTGTAGCCTAGTACATATAGTGAGATCTCATTTTTATAAAAATAATAACATCCAAAACACACACAGGTAGGTTTGGGAATGAACAAGTACATAGAAATGTGTGAAAAGATACACACTAGTTTGTTAACATTTGTTACTTGTGGGGACTCAAGAGATGGGATGGGGAGGAAAATTATTATTTTTTCATTTTTTTCTTTATTTGTGTTTATATTATTTTGCTAGTTGAACTAAACTTACATTACTTTTACAATTTTTAAGAGAAATTAAAAGGAAAAGTTGTTTTTTTTTTTTAAAGTCTTGAAACATGTAAGCTTTCTTTTTCTTGCCTCCTTCTCCTTGATACCTCCATATAGTGATATCTGTTGATGTACTAGCATTTTATATCACACCTGAGCTAGACTTCAAAAATTTTAATAAGGGAGGTGTGGGTTGTTGGTAGAGGAAACTATTTTATAACTGATTGAGACATGACTCATTATTCACAAGTTCTGTCGCTGAGAGTTCCTTAAAACATAAAGTTTTGGTCCATGGCTAGTAAGTGGAAACTTAGAAGGCCTCTGAGTTCTTATTTTAATTATCTTCTTTTCTTCTACTTTTAGTGGAAAATTCTAACATTTACAGTTTGTTAATAATTTATAAACAAATACCAAGTTAACAGCAATCTCAATGAGACTATCAGAAGCTGAAGAAAGCAACTTCAACTTTCAAAATCTTTTAGAGGAAAAACTGACAATAACAAGTGTTGGAGAGGATGTGGAGAAATAAGAGCACTTATTCATTGTTGGTGGGAATGTAAAATGGGAATGTAAAATGATACAGCTGCTGTGAAAAACAGTTTAGCGATTCTTCAGAAAATGAAAATAAATGAAAATAAACTTACCATATGACCCAACAATTCCACTTTGAGGTATATACCCAGAAATATTGAAAGCAAGGATTCAAACAGATATTTGCACACCAATGTTCATAGCAGCATTAGTCACAATTGCAAAAAGATGGAAGCAAATCAAGTGTCCACCAACCAATGAATGGATAAACAAAATGTAGTATATACATACAATGGAATATTATTCAGCCATGAAAAGGAATGAAGTTCTGATACATGCTACTACATGGACAAATCTGGAAAAGACATCATATTGAGGGATAAAAGCCATACACAAAAGGAAAATTTTGTATAATCTCACATATAAAATAATTAGAATATGCAAATTCATAGACTCAGAAACTAGAATACAGGGTACCAGGACTGGGGTGGGGATAGGGAATAGGGAGTTAATGCCTAGATGATACAGAGTCTCCTTTGGGGGTAATGGAAAAGTTTTGTTAAAGGATGATGGTGATGATAGCACAATATTGTGAATGTAATTAATAGCATTGAAAGTGGTTAAAAGGGAAAATTTTGAGTTGTCTATATTTTACCAGAATAAAAAAGTTTAAAAGCCATTGAACTGTACAGCACAATTAACCCTAAAATTAACTGAGGACTATAGTTAATAGTATAATTATAGTAATATTATTTCAGCAATTGTAACAAAAGTACCAAATGAATGCAAAGTGTTAATAGTAGGGAAAATTGTGTGTTTGAGCTATATATACTTTCTGGATGATTTTTCTGTAACCCTACAACTTCCCTAATTTAAAAAAAAGGCAGATAAAGAAAACAAACTTTTAGAGAAATATTCTTTGATAGTACTTGACTCAATATACAATTTTCCTGTAATGTAACAGAAAGAGCTGACTTAAGGTCAACTAATATATCTCAAAACACAAACTCAAATTTCTGGCAGATGCCCTCTAAGGTTTAATTGATTGGAGTGTAACAATTGTAATCAGCATGTCAATCATTTTTATTCGTAAGGAGTACATAGTCATGAGTAATTTCCCCAGAGGGTTCACTAGGAAGCTCTCAGACTCAGACATTTCACAGGTGAACTCCTGAGGTTTTTTATATGGGTAACTCTGCTTTGAAAATTTTCTAGGCTAAAATTGTCAAAGCTGTGGTTTTGTAGGGTAGAACTTTGAAACCTTAACTATTGATTTGTCCTTATCCTGGAGCAGGTCCAGAATTGTTTTCTGAGAAAAATCTTTACCCTGTCTACAGTGCTTCCTAGACCACAAAGAGGTAAGGCCACTGCTTGTTCAAGACAAAGTCTAAGTTATTCATTTTCATAATCATTTTCAAGGTCTAGGTTATTCATTTTCATAAAGGTTCATCAACCTTTTTTCTCTCTGCTCAATGATTTTTAAAGTATTTTTAAAAAGAATTTCAAACAGAGCAGTGGCAAAAATAATAAAAAAGCAATATAGAGAATTACAATATACCACCTACCCAGATACTCAGACTTAGCAATTTTTAACATTTTGCCACTTTTTATATAATTTTATCTATTTTCTAAACATTTGAGAGTAAGTTGCATTATGTCATGCTTCTTAAACCTAATACTTCCATGTTAAAATTATAATCTTTTAAATATATGAGTTTTTAAAATTCATGTACTTTAATCAATAACTCCAAATAATTGCTTCAAGTCTTTTGGCAGATAATAAAATATCCAACTGTCACTACCCAAATTTATCAAATGTCAATGTTCAAGATATAATATTCATGGAGGATTAATTGAAGAGCTAGAGTCTACCCAGACTCAGAAATTGTATAGATTTTTATTCCTGGACCAATCCGGACTTTTGAGAAAACCTAGGGTTTGGACAGCATTTTGTTGTTGTTATTGTTACTGTTTCCCATTGTTGAGTCCACTTAAAGAGAATTACATTTAGTACATTGTGCTTTAGCCTTAGACCTTCGACATACATTGAAAGACCTATTGAAAATAACAAAGCTAGTTATTTGAAGGATAATGTCCATTCCATGACTCCATGCTTTATTTTTAAGCACACATAAGGGAAATTTTCCTCAAATTTCATAACCAGTAAAATATTAGTTTCTCCAGTGTTATCTGCATGTTTTTTTAAAAATTCGGACAGTGTGACTCTTTACTTGATCATGTTTTTGGCTTTGGCTAATAAAAAGTTGAGGACTAAATATGTAACTTTATTTTAAGACTTGTATAAGAGTTTGTAACATACATTTCTATGCGTTATTAACTGTTCCTTTGGTTGTACCTCACCATTCTAAATTTATTTCCCTCTAATTAAATTTCTTTCTCTAACTTTTTATGTTTTTATACTGTATGTGATCCAGCAAGGTATCTCAAATTCTTTTTTGAAAGGAAGCAGGTTATAATTTAAGGAATAATCATAATCCTGTGATAAGAAGGATTTCTAGATGTGTGTATTGCTGGTAGGAAATGGTAGGAGGTAGAAAAGAGAATGCAGTTGAGGAGTACTGCTTGGTTGACCAGAACTGGAATCCCTGAGAGTATCACATATTTTTAAATAAATGGAAAATTACTAATAGCTATAATGTGATTATAGCATAATATACACCATCATAATTTTAAAAGGGGACCATTTTACAATTTTGAGAAAGCATTTCTACTTACAAATTTCTTCTGAACAGTGACTGTAAAATACTGAAAACTTTGGAATTATCTTGCACGGAATTGTTAAGTTTCATTAGCAAAAATGTAACAAAGAATCATTAATCCTAAATGAAGTTCTAAGCAGTGAAAAATAGAAGCTTGTACAGTGGAGCTGCAAATTTCATTCCTTTTTTTTAAAGGAGGTATCAAGGATTGAACCCAGGACATCTTACATGGGAAGCAGGCGCTCAACTACTTGAGTTATATCCACTCCCCTGCAAATTTCATTATAACTCACATATGCAGATAAAATATATCTCCATTATTTTGCCCAAATTAAAATGGTTTTGCTGCCCAGTAGTACCCACTAAATAAGGGGAGGGGGAACCTTTATCTTTATTTACTTTTTTTTTTTCTCAATCACTTTAAAATAAAAGGGTTCAATCCATATCCAGTCAGAAAAGTAGAAAACACGCTAGTTATTTCAAACATGGAGATTTAACGTAAGGAATTGGTTACACTTTTGTAAGAAGACTGAAAGAGCAAAAAGATCATGCTGATTTTCTTAGAAACAGAAGGTAAATGAAATTGTTCTAAAATTTCTGAGATGATGAATGTACAACATTGTAATTATACTAACAGCCATTGATTATACACTTTGGATAGATCTTATGGTATGTGAACATATCTCAATAAAACCGCTTAATAAACAAATAAATAATTGTGCAAGAATAGCCAGAAATGGCAGCTACGTACAGCAGGGAAAACAGAGAGATTGAGAGGTGAGGAATTTTCTTGTCTGATTTTTTATTATCATTATTATTGTTGAAATAATGAAAAGTCTTTAATAAGGATTGAAGTGAAGAGAGCACAACTATGTGATTATACCAAATACCACTGCTTGTATACTTTGGATGAATTGTATGTTTTATTAATATGTATCAATAAAATCGATTTATTTAAAATAAATAAATAAAGTAAATAAATAAATAAATAAATAAATAGAAACAGAAGATGACATCTGTGCATAGCTTCAGCCAACTAGGGACACATTTATGGTATTTCTGAGAGCAGAGCACACTAACACTTCCCAACTGGTTAACACTGTTGCACCTGATTTTATAAAGTTTCTATGTCTGTGCTATCCTCTGTTATCCTTCTATCAATATCTCCTCATTGAAGAATTGAAACTTTTTAATTTAAAATTTGAAAACTTATCACTTGCATATACATACTTATATCATGGAATAATAGAAATATTAATGGAAGGTTAAAGTTGATTTGCTGACTTCTGGTATTACAATTCCATAGAAGATCAAAGGAAATCTTCATTAAATTTATTTTCAGGGTGGAATGATTAGTCTTCAGGTTTTTACGTTTTAAAACCTGGTATTTTTTCTCTATTATGAAAAGAGTAAGAGAAGCTTATTTCTCTAAATTTTTTTAAAATCTCACAAAACTTCCATAAATTATGTTAAATAGATTTTTATTCTCTACGAATGTACCAGGATATTTCTTAACATGAGGACTGGGAATGAAAAAATGTCCTGGTTCCCATAAATACATACCTTCCAAACAGAAGAGGCATGGAACTACCTCTCTGAGAGCAGAAAATAGGAGAACTCTCTAACTCATTGGATTCAGGATCTTTGAGTACTCTTAAAATTGTTCCAATTCAGGGTGACATAAAAAGGTGCCACTTAAAATTCTTTGTGGGGACTTCCAGGCAGATGGCGGAATAGAAAGACAATGGACCTACTTCTCTCCCAGAACTATAGCTAGAGGACAGAGAGAAATGGCCTGGGAAAAAAAATCTTCTAGGATTTAGGACACCAAGGGAAGGCTGGACACCACCCAGAAGAGAGAGGGGCAAAGGAAAAGAATCACAATGGCAAAACTGTGAGTTAAAAACTGCAGGTGCAACTGCCAGCATCCTCCCCTACTCTATAGACACTTGAATTCTCAGGCCTTGGGGTTGGTGGTTTCAGGCAAAGGGGGCCCCAGGGACCCACCTCCCCAGAAAAGGGGAGAGAGAAGTACACAGTCTAAGGCTGATGCAGCTTTTTACCCACAGATTTGGTCTTCTGTGTCCCACTGGCCCTTCCAGGCCTGGTGGGGCCACACCATTGTTTGTTTTGGAAGCCCTCAAGGGACTAAAGAGATCTGATCCTCTCAATCTCCCTATCTATAACTGACTGGGGACTGATTGAGGTCACAGAGGGGAGTGGAATTATTTCATATATGGGAAAAGGGAGTGGGTTGCCAGCAAAGGTTGGAGAACTGTCTCTGAGAAAGTTTGAATTACGAAGCTCTTAGCCTCCAGGCAGAAACATCTACACACTGAATCTGGTCCTTGCTGCAGCAAACACTGTGACCAGGCTTTGAACTTAGATGGCTGCCAAAGAGCACCATTTACTGGCAAGCCAAAGTAGTGCATATGAGGAAAATAAATAGAGGCTTGTTTCTGCCTTTACAACCTCCTTCCCCAAGACCTGTGGAAGCATGTCTGCTACCCATTACTGGGTCCGGGACACAGATATGAGGAACTAATAGGGACAATCCTAAAGACCCAGAAAAGGTTGAACCAAGAATCAAAGAACAGCAGTAACATACAGCCTCCAACCACTAAATCCCTATAAAAGAGAGAGAAATTGAGCATCTGAGTAATCTCACCATCCTAATCAGATGTCTGGATATCAGCAAAAAATTACAAGCCATAAGTATTAATCAACCAAAGCGGTGCTGATGTAAAGTACCAGAAATCTATTGACTTTTATAAAGGGTATTTATTTGGGGTAGAAAGCTTACAGTCACAAGGTCCTAAAGAGTCCAACTCAAGGCTACTTCCTTACCAAACTCTGATGCCACATGTTAAAGCAAGGTGGCAGGCAACATCTGCAAAGGTTCAGCCTTCCTCTTCCCTCTTAAATCTCCATGGGTCCAGCTTCTTCTGATCTCAGCTATAGGCTGGCCCAGGGCTCATCTCTCTTCCTGGGGCTTGTTTTTTTCCTGGATCAGTTGTTCTGGTCTCTTCACAAGGTCAACTGTAAACTCCCAGGTGAATTATTCATCTCTCTTCCCAGGGCCACATCTATGAAGCTGTCTCTTCCTCTGTGTTCTTCTCTGGGTATCTACTTCTGTGTGTGTTTCTTCTTGATTGAGTAACTGTCTATGTAGCCCATAAAGGGGGTGGGGACTCAAAGTGAGTTGGCCTAATGATGTGATCCCATCAAAGCCCTAATCTTAACATAATTTAATCAAAGGTATCTCAGCTGAATCTAATAAAAATCAAAGGGCATCAAACCCACAGGAACAGACCAGTTTACAAACATAATCTATCTCCTTTTGGAATTCATAAATAATATCAAACTGCCACACCATACTAAGAAAATGGAAGAAATGACCCAAGAAAAGGAATATATCAAAGCCCCAGAAAAGACACAGGATTTGAGACAACTAATCAATGAGATGTACACAAATTTCCAAAATCAAATTAATAGGTTGAAAGATAATATGGCTAAAGAGATAAAGGACATCAAGAAGACACTGAATGAGAGCAAAGAAGAATTTTGAAACCCTGAATTGAAAAATTACAGAGCTCATGGGAATGAAAGTCATGATAGATGAGATCAAAAGTACATTAGAAGCATACAACAGCAGACTCTAAATGATAGAAGAAAAAATAAGTGATACAGAAGGCAGAACAGCTGAAATAGAAGAGAAAAAAGAACAGAGAGAAAAGAATGGAAAGAATTGAGCAGGAGCTCAGGAGTTGAATGATAAATGAAATGCAATAACATATGTGTTATGTGAGTTCCAGAAGGAGAAGAGAAGGGAAAAGGGGCAGAAAGAGTATTTGAGGAAATAATAGCAGAAAAATTCCCAACTCTTATGAAAGAAATGAGCTTACATGTCCCAGAAGCACAGCATACCCTAACCAGAGTAAATGTAAATAGACCTACTCCAAGACACATACTACTCAGAATGTCAAATGTCAAAGATAAAGAGAAAACTCAGAGCAGCAAGGGAGAAGCATAACATCACATACAAAAGACACCCAGTAAGATTTAGTGCAGATTTCTCATCAGAAACCATGGAAGTGAGAAGACACTGATATGATACTATTAGGATACCCAAGAGAAAAACTGCCAGCCAAGAATTCTTTATCCAAGAATTTCTGCCAGCCAAGAAATTGTCTTTCAAATATGGAGGTGAATTTAAATATTCAAAAACAGAAACTAAGAGAGTTTGTAAAAAAAAAGAATCCACCTTTGCAGGAAATATAAAAGAAAGCCTTACAGCCTGAAAGAAAAATACAGGAAAGAGAGGCTTGAAGGATAGTATAGAAGAAAGAATAGCAGAAAGAATAACCCAAACAGTAGGAAGACAAACAAAAATAAGATATGACATATGAAAAGCAAAGAATAAAATGGTGGAAGTAAATAATGCATTTACAGTAATATCATTGAATGTGACTGGATTAAACTCCCCAATCTAAAGAGATCAGCTGACAGAATGGATAAAAAGCATGAGCCATCTATATGCTACCTACAAGAGATTCACCAGATACAAACTGACAGAAAGTGAAATGTTGGAAAAAGTTAATCCATGCAAACAGTAACCAAAAAAGAGCAGGGGTAGCTATACTAATATCAGACAAAATAGACTATTCAAAAATGTTATAAGAAATACAGAAGGCCATTATATATGAATAAAAGGGACAATCCACCAGGAAGAAATAATAGTCATAAATACCTATGCACCTAAACAGAGTGCTTCTAAATACATGAGGCAAAATCTGGTAAAACCAAAGAGAGAAATAGGCATCTCAACAATAATAGTTGGAGACCTCAACACTCCACTAGCATCAATAACTAGAACAACTAGACAGAAGATCAGCAAGGAAACAGAGAAATGGAACAATATAATAAACGACCTAGACCTAATAGACATATACAGAGCATTGCACCCAAACTCAGTGGATTTTACATTCTTCTCAAGTGCTCATGGATCTTTCTCCAGGATAGACCATGTTAGGTCACAAGGCAGGTCTCAGCAAGTATAAAAAGATTGAAATTATACAATCTCAGATCTTAAAGAATGAAACTAGAAGTCAATAATAGACAGGAAAGAGGTTAATTTGCAAATGTATGGAAGCTAAACAACACATTCTTAAATTATCAGTGGGTCAAAGAAGAAAGTGAAATCAGTAAATATATTGAGACAAATGAAAATCAGAACACAACTTATCAAAACTTATGGGATACAGTGAAGGCAGTCCTGAGAGGAAATTTATAGCACTAAACTCCTGTATTTAAAAAGAAGAAAGAGCTAAAATCAAAGACCGAACTGAACAGCTGGAGAAACTAGAAAAAGAAGAGCAAACCATTCACTAAGCAAGCAAAAGGAAAGAAATAATAAAGATTAGAGCAGAAATAAATGAATTGAGAACAGAAAAACAATATAGAAAATCAACAAAACCAAAACCTGGTTCTTTGAGAAGATCAATAAAATTGACAAACCCCTAGCTAGACTAACAAAGAAAAGAAGAGAGTAGATGCAAATAAATAAAATCAGAAATGAAAGGGGCAAAGTTACAAATATCCCCACAGAAATATCATAAGAGGATATTATGACAAACTATATGCTAACAAACTAGACAACCTATGTGAAGTGGACAAATTCCTAGAAACACACAAACAACCTACATTGATTCTACAAGAAATACAAGAACTTAAAACCAATCACATTTAAAGAGATTGAAACAGTCATCAAAAATCTCCCAGCAGAGGAATAGGTGTAGCTCAGTGGTTGAGCACCTGCCTTGCACGTATTAGGTCCCAGGTTCAATCCTCATACCTACTTAAAAAAAAAAAAAGTATATAAACTATATAAACATTCTCCCAAAAAGGAAAAGTCCAGGACCAAATGGCTTCACAGGTGAATTCTACCAAGCATTTTGAAAAGAATTAATATCAATCTTCTTTAAATTCTTCCAAAATTGAAGAGGAGGGAAAATTACCCAACATATTTTATGAAGCCAACAACATCCTAATATCAAAGCCAGAAAAATATACTACAAGGGGGAAAAAATTGCAGACCAATCTCTCTAATGAATTTATGCAAAAATTCTCATTCCCTATACAAGAATCAATTCAAAACGGTTCAAAGACCTAAATATAAAAGCCAGAAACATAAAATTACTAGAAGAAAATAAAGGGAAATATCTTAAAGACCTTGTGGTAGGTAGTGGTTTCTTGGAGCTTACAGCCAAATCACGAACAGCAAAAGAAAAATATAGATAAACGGGACCTCCTCAAAATTTAACACTTTGGCACTTCAAAGGACTTTGTCAGAAGGGTGAAAACGCAGCTGACTCAATGGGAGAAAATATTTGGAAATCTCATATGTGAAATTTAATATCTATGATATGTAAAGAGATTCTACAACTCAACAATAAAAAGACTAAAGACCCAATTAAAAATGGGCAACAGACTTGAATAGACATTTATCCAAAGAAGAAACACAAATGGCAAAAAGACATGAAAAACTGTTCAACTTCACTAGTGATTAGGGAAATGCAGATCAAATCTACAATGAGCTATCAGTTCATACCTATTTTTTTTTAACTTTTTATTCTGAAATAATTTCAAACTTCTATAGGGCAGTTGCAAAATAATACAAACACATACCTATTATTAAAAAGACAGAGAACTACAAGTGTTGGGGAAAATGTGGAGAAATAGAAACACTTATTCACTTTTGGTGGGAATTTAGAATGGTGCAGTCACTGTGTGAACGACTGTTTGGCAGTTCCTAAAGCAGTTGAATACAGATTTGACATGTGACCTGACAATACCACTATTAGGTATATACTCAGAAGAACTGAGAGCAGTGACACGAATAGACATCTACACACTGATGTTCATAGTGGCACTATTCACGATTGCCAAAAGGTGGAGAAAACCCAGGTGTCTATCAACCAATGAATGGATAAACAAGATATGGTGTATTCACACGATGGAATATTGTGCAGCTATAAGAAGAAATGAAGTTGTAAAGCGTATGACATCATGGATGAACCTGGAGGTCATTATGTTGAGTGAAGCAAGCCAGACATAGAAGGACAAATACTATATGATTTGCTACCATGAACTAAATATATTGTGTAACCTCGTAGAGTTAATAACTTGAATATGGGTCACCAGAAAATAAAATGAATTTAGAGAATGGAAAGCTGAGGATTAACTTGTGCAGAATTGGTAGAAAGGATATGTGTTAATCTTTGGAAATGAATAGAATAGGTGAAAACCCGACATAATGTTTCTAACTATAAGTACTATTATGTGGGTATGAAAGTGTTTTAAAGGGAAAGTCTAAGGTCATGTATGTTATTAAATAGAAAACTAAAAAATGTAACATTGGACTGTATAGGATACTAAAACCAAATGTGAAATATAAATATAGGTAACTTTGCATATATAAAACTGTCTTTCTCTGAAACTGAACAAATGTATGTTAATACAACAGGATGTTAATATCAGACCAAAAAATATGCTAAGTGAAAGAAATCAGACACAAAGTACTACATATTGTATGATTCCATTTATATAAAATATAAATATAAATCAATTTATAAAGATGAAATTAGGTTAGTAGTTATGAAGTGCTGGGGAAGGACTGCTAAGGGGTGTGGAAATTTTCTTTTTGGAGTAATAAAATTATTCTAAAGTTTTTTGTGATGATGAATACACAACATTACAATTATACTTAAAGCCATTGATTATACACTTTGGAAAGATCACATAGTATGTGAATATATCTCAACAAAACTGCTTAATAAATAAGTAAATAATTGTGCAAGAATAGCCACAAATAGCAGCTTGTACAGCAGGAGAAGCATAGAGAGATTGTGAGGTGAAGAATTTTCTTGTTTGTCTGTTTTTTATTATTATTATTATTGAAATAATGAAAATACCCTAATAACTATTGAAGTGATGAATGTACAACTATGTGATTATATCATATATCACTGATTGCACACTTTGGATGAATTGTATGCTTTATTAATATGTATCAATAAAATTGATTCTAGAAAAAGAAACACAAAAAAACAAACTACTACTCTTGATTTCCCTGTAAAAGTAAATTTTTTGTGGTCTGGATCCTATCATAAAAATGAATCTTGCACCAAATATCCATCAAATCTGTACATTATTTCAATTATATAAAGGTGTTATACAAGCAATCTTTTCTGAAATTTTAGAAGAAAACTATAGCAAGGAAAATAACAGACAACAAATAATCTGGATGCATAGCAAGAAAGATATACCACTTCCAACTTTTAACAATACTAAATCAATACTGCAGCAGCAAACATTATCATGTTATTGTCTTTTAATATGTTTATTTCAAAAGCAATTTAACTTTCATTAATAAAAAAAAATACCACAAAATGATACATTGTGGTTACTGGAACTTCAGGAAAACATATAATTATGTAGGAGTGAAAGTATTTATTACTAGGTTACTGAGATATAATTCGAAGGATGAAATTATCATCAGAGAATAAATAACACTTAGAATAACCAGTAGGATTAAAGAAGGACATCTTGTGTTACATCTTCCTTAAATTAGAGGTCATGGATTTTTAATGCTAGGGGTTCTTTCATTTTAATTATTTCGTGATAATTCAATTCATACATTCAAGCCAAATAAATAATTTGATGGATTAAATATAGCTCATTAGTCAAAGAAATCATTACAGAGTTGTGCAGATATTATCTCAGAGTATGGAATGCTTTTATCCTTAATTTACCCACTCTTATTTTCACAAGATAAATTCATAAACATAATCCTACCATTAGATGAAGAGATGGTCGAAGAACCATATTAAGTATTTTTCTACACAATTACAGAACCGTGATGGAAAAATAAGGACACCAATTATCAAATCTATTAAAATTATAGCTTTGAAGGGTATTTAATGGCACAATGTCTAAAGGGAAGATCCAAAGCACACTCTATATTATGAGTCTACATTTGCTCCACATGCGCACACACTTCTATATGGAAGAACATACACCAAAATATGAACAATGGGCATCCTTGTTTATTGGAATTAGTAGTGATTTTTCCTTTCTTCTTTTCAGTTTCTATATTTTAAAATATTCTATGAGGGATGTATATTGCTTTGTGCGTTTTTTGTTTGTTTGGGGGGGGGCTAGTTTTTTTTTTCCTTTTAAGATTTATTTATTTATTTACTTTAATCCATTTTTGCCCCCCCCCCCCATTTTTGCTGTTTTTGCTGTTTTTGTATCAATTCGCTGAGCAATTCTCTGTGTCTGCTTCCTGCCCTCTCTTCTCATCCTTCTCTCTTCGCCTATATTCAATCCTCGGAAACTCCGATGTGAGAGGGAGGTTTCCTACCACCTGCGCCACCTTAGTTCCTGGTTTTTCCGTGCATCTCATCTTGGCTCTCCCTTGTGTCACTCTCCTGTTACATCATCATCTTGCTGCGTGGCTCGGCAGGGCCTGATGGCACACCCGCCCACAGGGCTTGGCGGTGCACCTGTGCACAGGATCTGGCGCCCGTGCACCTTCTGTATTTTTCATTTTTTTATTTTTACTGGGTGGTCCCAGGGATTGAACCCAGGTCCCTCCATATAGGAGACGGACACCCAACCATTTGAGCCACATCAGTCCCCCTGCTATATCTCTTAAGGTTGCCCAAAGATACCTAGAGTTACAGTTATTTCCCCTACAGGATTGTCATATAACAAATCAGGCTTGGTTTATCACTAGCATTCTAAAAACCAGACCTACGGAGAAAAACTAGGTCTGGGGACACATGCATGGTTTCTAATAGAGCGAATGTTTAGCCTACCCTGATTATCAAAAAATCAGGACAGCGAGAATATTCACAGTTTTGGGTTTTTTTTTTTTTTTTTTTCCTTTTAGGTACCAGGGCCAGGGATTGAACCCAGGACCTTGAATGTGGAAAGCCAGCGCTCAGCCACTGAGCTACACCAGCTCCCTATATAATACTTTTAAATGAAAGAATAAACTTTTAAAAGTAATTCAGTGAAACTTTACTACAATATCGATAAATGATATAGAACTGACTCCTATATAGTAAAGAGTTGCCTTAGATTCCAGTGAAGGTTTTTTTTTTTTAGGTGGTACCAGGTATTGAACCTGGGACCTCGTACATGGGAAGCAGGTGCTCAACCACTGAGCTATACCTACTCCCTGAGTGAAGGGTATTTTCTTAATGAATTACCCAAAGAATTTTATTATAAAATTTCACTTTTATACTATATTCTAAGGACTTCAGGGAAGGTTGGCAAAGAGTGTGCTGCTATGTAATGAAAAATACAAGAAGTTTGTATTTATATTTATCTATATGTAATATTTATATATATGTAAAATATAAGCTAAAGTGGGAAAAGCCCTTGACTAGAAATGTGAAAATACTGATTTTAGTTCCGTTGGTTGGGTAACCTTGTTTTATCCATAGACTTCCCCTTGTCTTAATTGTTTTACTCTCAAGGTTACACAGTTGTATTGCCTAACTTTTAAAGGTTTTATGTGATGATATATTCTATTAAATAAAAGAAATATTTACAATTTTCCATCAATAGGACATCTCACATGTGGCAGGTTGAAGCTTTTGTGGATCCCAGAAAATCCTGTTCTTAAAGCTAATCGATTGCTGTGCATGTATTGTAAGTGGGACCTTTTGATTAAATCACTTCAGTTAAGGCCCTCTGATTAGATTGAATGACTCAGGTGGGTCTTAGTCCTCTTATTAGAGTCCTTTATAAACAGGAATAAAAAGATGCAGAAAAGAAAAGCCGCCGAGACAGAGATAAAATCTTCTAGAAGCTGAGAGGAGCCACTGAAGCCAGAAGCTAAAAGATTCTCCTGGAGGAGAGGGGAGAAATGCCCATTGTGCCTTGCCATGTGCCTGATCACCCACAGCATCAACTCAGGGAGAAAGCATCTCTGATGATGCCTTCATTTGGACACATTCACGGCCTCAGAACTGTAAGCTTTTAACCTAGTAAATCCCAATGTAAAGATACCTCATTTCTGGTATATTGCTTCCAGCAGCATTTAGCAAACTAAAAGACCATATTATAGTATTCTGTAAATTTCTTCATTCCAAAGTTTAATAAGAATTCTAAATTAGGGGGAAGCCAATTAAGTGTCTGGGGAAAGAGCCCATGATATAATATCAAAGTGGCTAAGATCATGGGCTTAGCCAGCTATTTATCCTGGATTAATCTCTGGAGTGATGAGGAAAAAAGAATTCACAGCTGCACTCTATTTAAGACTTTCAAATCTCTTAGAGATAGATTATCTCATTCTTAAAGATAGATTATTATTCTCATAATAACACTTTTAGATAATTAAGGCAAAAATTTTATCCCCATTTTTCAGATGGGAAAACTGATACATATAGTAATTAAATTTCTGGACTTCAATGAAGTGACTTAAATAATCAGATTAAACCAGAAGAATCCATATAACAATACTTATTGGACAACTTTTATGAATACAGGCTTTCTACATTCCTGTTGAAGCGAAAAGGAGGCCCAAATCTCAGCCAAATGGTTATGGAGAATAATTTGCTGCCTGTAAAAGCTAGCTCTCTTTAATAATAGGAAATTGAGAAGCCTGCTTTTCTTCATCTATAAAATACTGTTGAACTACTTCATCAGAGGTCGTGACCCAGCTAGATGATGAACAGATTCAGGACAGATTTTATTTGACCTGCAGAATCTTGGTCCACAGAATATTTTACATAAAACAATCAGATTCCCAGCTTCTCTTGAAAAGTCAGAAGAATTGGCTATACTTGACCCACATTCCTGCATGGTGGCAACAAAACAGAGTTGAGTAATGGCTTCTCTCTTTTGCCATAGCATTTACTTTTCAACTTCTCATGCTCCCCACCACTCCCTATTACTCACACCTCAGTCGCTACATTTATTTGCATCACTGGTTTGAGTCCTATAGATATGTGAATTGGTGATCTCTATTTCATATCATCATTTCAGCTCTTCCATTCTGTAGCAGTTTGGTATTGTTTATGAATTCCAAAAATAGATATTGGATTGTGTTTGTAAACTGTTCTGTTCCTCTGGGCATATTAGATTGTATTAGATTCAGAGGTTTCACTTTTACTTTATTAAATCAAGATTAGGGCTTTTATTTAACCACATCATTAGGGTGACTCGGTTTGAGTCCCTGCCCCGCCCCCTTTGTAGGCTATGTAAATGGATGCTTAATCAAAGACAGGGAAGTAAATCCATGGAGAAGGAGAACACAGAGAGTTTAGTTTTGGATGCTGGAGCCTCAAGGAGGGAGCCGAGCTGTTCGCCTGATAATTTGCAGCTGAAGAGACCTAAGCCCTGAACAGCTGAGAAAGCCTGGAAAGAAACAAGCCCCAGGGAGAGAGATGAGCCTTATACTAGCCTAAAGCTGAGATTGGAAGAAGCTGGAACCACAGAGCCTTAGGAGGAAGAGGGAGGCTGAACCCTCACAGGGACCTGCAGCCATCTTGCTCCAACACATGGCAACAGACTTTGGTGAGGGAAGTAACTTATGCTTTATGGCCTTGTGACTGTAAGCTTCTACCCCAAATAAATACCTTTTATAAAAGCCAACAGATTTCTGGTATTTTGCATCATCACCCCTTTGGCTGACTAATACACATCCATTGATTGATTCATTTTATTCAACAAACATTTATTAAATAAAGTTTATACATGCAATATTATACAAGGTACTTAGAAAAAAATGGTGACTAAAGCATTGCTCAGGAGCTCAAAGATCTCATCAATTGGTGGAGACACAGATATATAAAATATTACTACTATATAGGTACCCCAGGACTTAGTCTTTTTTAACTTTTCAAGAGAGAGAGACAAATTTATCCTCTTTCTTAACTCAATCATTTGATTTTCTCACCCAGTGTTGCAGTTGGGCAGTTTGGTATAATTATGAATTCCAAAAATATAATTGGATCATGCTTGTAAACTGATCTGTGAATCTGGGCATGATTAAGTTATGATTAGGGCATTAAGCTTCGTGGTGGGAGAATCGAATATAAAAGGCAAGGCAAAGGACAGAGCAGCAGCAGTTTTTGAGAAGCAGTTCTGATGTTGGAGAAAAGGCCCCAGAAGAAAAGAATGAGCTGTTCACCTGATAGTTTACAGCTGACATTGTGGAAGAACCAGAAGAGCTAAGCCCAGAGAGAAATGCAGCCCCGGGAAGAGAGGAACCCAAGAAGCCTGAACCCTGGCAAACATCGCAGCTGTCTTGCTCCAACACGTGACAGTGGACTTTGGTGAGAGAAGAAACTTAACGCTTTATGGTCTGGTATCTGTGGACTTCTACCCCAAATAAATACCCTTTTTAAGACCAAGCCATTATTGGTATTTCATATTAGCACCCCTTTGGCTGACTAATACACCCAGTTTCATGGCTTTAAATACCATCTCTATGTAGATGTATATTTCCAGTCTTGGCCACCTCTCTGAATTCCAGGCTCATCTAGTCAAAATTCTAATCAATACTTTCATTAGACAATCTAACATTCATTCAAATTCTGTGTGTTCAAAACCAGGGTCTGATCTTGATGCATAAAGCCTCAGTCTTCCCCAACACAAAAAATGACCACGTCATCCTTCCACTTGATAGAGCCAAAACCTTGAAGTCATCTTTAACTCTTCCCTTTCTTATCCATTCCATCAGCAAATCATGTTGGCATAAGAAAGGAGGGCAAGTGAGTCTTCAACCAGTGATACCTGAGAACGCATAGGATTTAGCTAGATGAAGAAGGGAGTGGAGTATATTTCAGACAGAGGAGATCACATAAGTATAAGCATGAAAGTGAGAAAAAACCAGGAGGAACACCAAGTAATTCAATGTAACTGAAGGGTAATTTATGAGATAGGAGAGGTAGGAGATAGTTCTAAAGAGGCAGGTAGGGGTTGGATCAGGGAGGCCCTCTTATTCCATTTATTTTGTCACCATAAAATTCTATGTCATCAAAGGATTTTAGCCAGGTAAGATAACTTTGCAGAAAGCAACAGGAAAGGTGATTAGAACCTGAACTGAAGCAGTAAAAATTTGGATGTAAATTCAGCAGGATTGAGCATTGGTTGAATGTTGGAGGGGAGAGGAGATAATCATGATGACTGTCACATAGTCTTATGAATGGAGAATACAGGAGAGGCAGACTAGGGAAAGAAGAGAATGAGTTCAGTGTTAGAAATGTTGAGCTTGATAGCCTATATGGCATCAATGGAAATGACTTGTCAAGTTATCCATGAACCTGATGCTTGGGAAATATAGCTGGAGAAATAGAATTTATCAACAAATAAATGGGAGTCAAAAACCAAGACAACCACCTACTAAATTTATCATCTTAACAGAGACACTTAACCTCTTTATAAGCCTGTTTCCTAATCTGTAAAGTGAAGATTATCATACCTACTGTTTTAGTTTGCCAAAGGCTGCTGTGACAGTTTGAATTTTGTGAATCCCAGAAAAAAGATTATGTTCTCGGACTAATCCATTCCTGTGGGCATGGGACCCTGTTGGGGCCTTTGATTAGATTACTTGATAAGATAGCTTTAAGCTTTTTGCTTGGACTGCATCAGTGAGGCATGAGTCAGCTTGGGTCTCTGCCCTCTTGCAGGGTCTGATATAAAGGGAGACACAGAGAAAGGAAGCTGCCATTTTTTATCCTGCTGTGTGACAGAAGATTCCACATTCACCTACAGCTTTAGGAAAGCAGAGAAGTCCCGAGGGACTGAGAGAGGAGGCCCAGAAAGAGACAAAGTTTATGCCTGGTTGTCCATAGTTGAGCTCTAGGAAATGGTAGATTCTGGAGGGGAAGGAAGGGACTGTGGTAGAGATTGGCAGCCACCTTTCTTCACTACATGGCAACATACCAGGATCACCAACAGCTGACTTTGGTGAGAATGCATATCTGATGGTACCTTGATTTGGACATCTCATGGCCTCAGAACTGTAAACTTTCACTCCAAATAAAATTCCCATTATAAAAGCCAACCCATTTCTGATACTTTGCATCAGAAGCCCTTTGGCAAACTAAGCTGCCAATGCAAAAATTATCAGAAATGGGTTGGCTTTTATAATGGGGATTTATTAGGGTGAAAATTTGCAGTTTTCAGAGATACTGCTTTACCAAAGGTTAGCTGCTAGCAGATTCTGGAGTTCTGCCACATGGCAAGACAAAATGGTGGTTCTCTCTCTGGGTCTCTGCCTTCTCCAGACTGCTTTCTCCTTAAGCTCAGCTGTGGGTAATCAAGAACATGGCATGGCTCATCTCTTAAGCTTTGAGCTGCTCCATAGGCCTAGTCTCTCAAAGGCCTCCTTCCACGTCTCTGTGCTCTGCTGATACCAGCCTCCAGCATCTCTGTCAACTTCTCAGGGTTTCTCTTGGACTCTCTCTCAGTTGTAGCTGATCTTGGAGTCCCCTTTAACATAGCAGGGTAAAAATGGCAACAATCTTTCTCTGTGTGTTTCTGCTTCCAGTTCTTAGTTTATATAAGACCCCAGCAAGAGGACAGAGACTCTGGGTCATGCCTCACTGATGTAGTCCAATCAAAGCCTCTAACGCGATCTGATCAAGTGAGCTAATAGAAAGATTCCTTAATGCAATCAAGGGGCCCCACACCCACAGGAATGGATTAGTTTAAGAAAATGATCTTTTCTGGTATTCACAAAAAAACTTCAAACTGTCATACCTACTTTAGTTGTTTAGAGTATTATTTGAAAAATATATACTTTTGCTTACTAAGCACTTGATGAATATAGTTAATTAAAAAACTAAACTGTAGATAAATGGGACTTCTTCAAAATTAAATACTTTTGTGCTTCACATGACTTTGTCAAGAAAGTAAAAAAAAACAAAAACAGCCTACTCAATGGGAGAAAATATTTGGAAACCATGTATCCAAAAAGGGTTTGATTTCCATGTTATATAAAGAGATCACACAACTCAATGATGAAAAGACAAGCAAACCAATCAAAAAATGGGCAAAAGAATTGAACAGACATTTTTCCCAAGAGGAAACACAAACGACCAAAAAGCATATGAAAAGATGTTCAACATCACTGGTTTTTTACAAGAGGGAGCTACTTTGGGGTTCTATAGAACAGGAAAATGTGGCATATCATCCAAGAGGGAGTTAGACAGATAAAGAAGCCAAAGGAAAACTATGAGTTGCTTACCCCTGTGGCTGGAAATGGCACATATACCCCACCTTCAAGGCAAATAGCCTCAGTAAAGCCCCTGGCTCACTGCAGCCAACTGAGTGTGAAGGAGCATACCCTGGGAGGAAGAAGGGTCTGGAAGAGGGTGGAGAGTGGTTTCTTTTCAGTCAATTTGGCCAGCTGAGCCCCCTTTGGATCTCAAAGAAGACCCCAACCAGCACTGAGGCAGCCCTAGGAAGAGGGAAGGGAGGATTTGATCAGGCAGGTTGTCACACCCAACTGCCCTGGGAGACCTGGGAGAGACAAGAACTAGGTCATTAAGCGGGCAGAGGCAGGTGCCTAACCAGCAAGGCTTCGGCAAACTGTTAGAAGGCCAAATAGCCTGAGGGAATGGGGTCAGGAAGACCCAGATAAGCTTTCAGAAGCCCACTTAACCTGTGGAGCCAGTGTAGCTCAGTGGGGGAATTCCTTCCTTGCATATAAGAGGTCCATGGTTTGATTCCTGGGACCTCCTAAGAGAAGGGAACCCACCAGGTTATCAGGCACTCAGATGGAACCTTGTGACAGGGAATGTATACACAGATTTTTTTCTTGTTTTAGGTCTTGGATCTGTCATTTTTTATTTTTTATTGGCCCTTTTTTTTTTCTTTTTCTTTATTTTATTCATTAAAACCAGGTATATCACCTGTGTAGGGCAGGCTGCAGGGTGATTGATTGATGAGTACCAGCAGCCTATGAAGCTCCTTAGGGACCTAAGAGGGAAGGCTGTTTTTCAGGGGTTGTTTTTTGTTGTTGTTTTGTTTCTTGTTTGTTGTCTCTCCCCTTTTTTCTTTCTTTTTTTTTTCTTTTACTTATTTTTTTCTACATACTTTATTTCTTTTATTTGCTTCATTTTTCTATCTTCTGTCTTCTGCTGCTTTTCTTTCATTCCATCTCTTCTTATTTGACCTTCATTTTTTATTTTTCCTCTCTTTTTTTTTCTTTTCTTCTCTTCTTATCTTTCTGGCCTTTTAATTCATTAAATTCATTCTATTTTTTTTCTATTTTGTTTCTTGTTCCATTTTTTCTATTTTATCTTTTCATTTTTATTCTTTTGCATTTTTAAATCATTTTTTACTCATATTACTTACTTTTTTTCCTAGCTTTTGTATGGTTCCTCTTCTACCTTTTTTTTACTATTACTACTATTTTTCTTTTTCTATTTTTATTTATTTCCTTTTCTCTGGTCCTAATATTTTTTTCAATGGAACACAGACTGCTGCAAGGCTATAGAATAAGAGGAATCAAGTGTCAAAAAGGAACATTGCTACATACACACAAACACACACACACACACACAATAAAACCCTAGATTAGAAAGAGAAGCTAACCAATCTAATAAGTCCATCAAGATAAACAGATGCCTAGACACCAACAAAAAAATTACAAGCCATACTAAGAAACAGGAAGACATGGCCTAGTCTAATGAACAAGCTAAAAAACAGGAAGAGATACAGAATGTGGAACAACTAATCATGGATGTCCAAACAAATATCATGAATCAACTTAATGAAGTGAAGGAAGAGATAATGGATATTAAGAAGACACTGGGGGAACATACTGAAGAAATTGTAAACATACATAAAAAGATAATGGATCTGATGGTGATGAATGGCACAATACAAGATATCAAAAATACACTGGAAGAACATAACAGCAGATTTGAACAGGCAAAGGAAAGAATAGCAATACGGAAGACAGTACAGCTGAAATCAAGTAAAACAGATAGATAAAAAGATAGAAAAAAATCCAGCAGGGACTTAGGGATTTAAATGACAACATGAAATTCATAAACATATGCATTATAGGCATCCCAGAGGGAGAAGAGAAAGGAAAGGGAGCAGAAGGAGTGTTGGAGGAAATAATTGCTGAAAATTTCCCAACTCTTTTGAGGGACATGGACATACACTCCAAATAGTATAAGTCCTAACAGTCCTACCATAAGGCATATACTTATGAAATTGTCCAATGCTGAAGACAAAGAGAGAATACTGAAAGCAGCAAGAGAAAAGAGATCCATCATGTACAAGGGAAGCTTGATAAGATTAAGTGCTGATTTCTCATCTGAAACCATGGAGGCAAAAAGACAGTGGTATGACATAGTTAAGATGCTAAAAGAAAAAACTTCCAGCCAAGAATTCTGTATCCAGCAAAACTGGCATTCAAAAGAGGGAGAGTTCAAAATATTCACAGATAAGCAGAAATTAAGAGAGTTTGTGGGGGGCAGATGTGGCTCAAATGGTTGGGCGTCCGTCTCCCATATGGAGGGACCTGGGTTCGATCCCCGGGACTTCCTGGTAAAATAAAAAAAAAAAAAAAAAGAGAGAGAGTTTGTCAACCAGAAACCTGCCCTTCAAGAAATACTAAAGGGAGTTCAGCAGGTTGAAAGGAAAAAACAGGAGAGAGAGGGTTGGAGGAGAGTGTAGGAATGAAGATTACTGGTAAGAATAACTAAAAAGATAAAAAGAGAAATAAAAACAACATGTGGCATATATAAACCTAAAGAAATATATGGCTAATGTAAGTAATTCCTTGACAGTAATAACATTGAATGTTAATGAATTAAACTCTACAATCAAAAGACACAGATTGGCAGAATAGATAGAAAATATGACCCATCTATATGCTATCTACAAGGAACTCAATTTAGACCTAGGGATGCAAGGAGGATGCAAGTGAATGGTTGGAAAACAATTTTACATGTAAACAATAACCAAAAAAGTGTGGAAGTGGCTATACTAATAGCGGACAAAATAGACTTTAAATGCAAAACTATTGTAAGAGACAAAGTAGAACACTTTATCTTAGTAAAAGAGGTAATCTATCAGAAGAAAGAACAATCATAAACATTTATGTACCTAACCAGAGCTTCTCAAAACACATGAGGCAAACATTGTAAAAACTAAGTGGAGAAATATATGCTTCTACAGTTATAGTGGGGGAGTTTAATACACCATTATTAGCATTAGACAGAACATCTAGACGGAGCATCAATAAAGAAACAGATCTTGAATAATACGTTAGATGATCTAGACCTAATAGTCATATACAGAACATTACACCCAAATACAATGGGAAGTACATTCTTCTTGAGTGCACATGGATCCTTCTCCATAATAGAGCACATGCTAGTCCACAGAACAACTCTCAACTAATTCAGAAAGATTGAAATTATACAAAGTAATTTCTCTGACCACAACAGAATGAAGCTGGAAATCAGTAAAGGGCAGAGAACCAGATTAGGCACAAAGATATGGAAGTTAAACAACACACTTTTAGACAATCAGTGGGTCAAGGAGGAAATTGCAAAAGATATCTGTAACTACTTTGTAACAAATGAAAATGACAACACAATGTATCAAAAACTATGAGATGCTTCTATTTAAACCTATACTTAGTGCTGGAGTTTGTAGGTGTACATCCAAGAGACTGGAATCTTTGGGCTGTCCATGTGTCAGCTGAGCCTGGAACCTCAGCAGAGTTGCTACACCAGTTCATTGGACTCATCCAGGACAACTAACAATGAGGTGAAGATTGACAACCACCATACCAAGGAAATGAGAGAGCCTACAACTGCAAGCAAGAGAGTCCCATCTGTCAGCTGTATGGGATCGAAACTCCCTCTCAATTAGTGGACATCACCAACCCAGAATCCTCAGGATTGGGGATTGAACCATGGACTAGAGTGGACTTACTAGTATTCTATTATAGACATATTGTGATTCTGGCAATGGAAGAAATTATAACATTGATGTGGAGGCAGTGGCCACTGGAGGCTCTGTACGCAGGGAGAGGGAAAATGAGTTGTAATACAGGGGCTTTTTCAGGACTTCAGAATCGTCCTGAATGACATTGCAATGACAGATATAGGTCATTTATATATTATCCCATAACATGCAGAACTGTGTGGGAGAGACTGTAGACTACAAGGTGAACTATGGTCCATGCTCAGTGGCAATGCCCCAGGATGCATTTATCAATTGCAATGAATGTGCCACACTAATGAAGGATATTGTTTATGTGGGAGGGTGTGGGAGGTGTGGGGAGTGGGGCATATGGGAATCCCTATATTTTTTGTGTAACATTTATAATCTAAATATCCTTTAAAAAATTTTTTTTAATTATTAAAAAAAAACTATGGGATGCAGTAAAAGCAGTGCTGAGAGAGAAATTCATAGCCATAAATGCTTATAATAAAAAAGAAGAGCTAAAATCAAAGACCTAACTGCGCACCTGGAGGAATTAAAAAAATAACAACAAACTAATCACAAAACAAGTAGAAAGAAGGAAATAGCAAAGATTAGAGCAGAGCTAAATGAAATTGAAAATAAGAAAACACTAGAGGGAAGCGGCTGTGGCTCAATCAGTAGGGCTCCCGTTTACCATATGGGAGGACCCGGGTTCGGTTCCAGGGGCCTCCTGGTGAAGGCAAGCCTGCCCGCACGGCGTGGTTAGCTGACCCAGCGAGCACAAGCAGCAAGGGGGGGATAAATGAATAAATAAATAAAATCTTTAAAAAAAAAAAGAAAACACTAGAAAAAATTAACAAAACCAAAAGCTGGTTCTTTAAGAAGATTAATAAAATTGACAAACCCTTAGCTAGAATAACAAAGAAAAAAAGAGAGAAGATGCAAATATATAAAATAAGAAACGAAGAAGGGGATATCACAACTGACCCCACGGAAATAAAGAATATCATAAGAAGAAATACAATTGGCTAAAAAGCACATGAAAAGATGTTCAACATCACTAGCTATTAGGAAAATGCAAATCAAAACTACAATGAGATATCATTTTACACCATTAGACTGGCGGCTATTATAAAAGCAGAGGAATAAAGTGCTGGAAAGAATGTGGAGGAAAGGGAACCCTTATCCACTGCGGGTGGGAATGTAAAATGTGCAGCCATTGTGGATGACAGTTTGGCGGTTCCTCAGGAAGCTAGCTATAGAACTGCCATATGATCCAGCAATCCCACTTCTGGGTATATATCCAGAAGAATTGAAAGCAGGGACACGAACAGATACATGAACACCAATGCTCATAGCAGCATTATTCACTACTGCCAAAAGTTGGAAGCAACCCAAATGTCCATCAACAGATGAATGGATAAGCAAATTGTGGTATATACATACAATGGAATATTACTTAGCTGTAAGAACTAATGCAGTATTAACTAATGAATCTTGAAGACCTTATGTTGAGTGAAGAGTGAAGTAAGCCAGGCATTGAAGGACAAATATTACATGACCTCAGTGATATGAATTAGGAAAATTGAGCAGATGAACAGAGGTAAAGCCTGAAAGATAGGTCTACAGAACACAGCAAGGGAGTAGAGGGTGGTGAGCCGAAGCCCATATGGGCAAAATCTATGATAAGATGGAAGGGTGTAGTTGTGCAGTGGATGAGCATGACAGTGGTGCAGTGATGTGATTGGGTTTGGTGGTGCTGGTCTGTGAGGGGGAGTAAGGAAGGGGGTGGGGTTGGACTTTCCATGGAACTAAGGTGAGGGTTGGAGGAAGGAGCAGGTAAATTCTGGGGATTTGCAGGTCTGTGGTTAAAACTACAATGTTTGGAATGTTCTTTTGGCAAAAATGGCAGGGGATGATTACTGGTGTAGGGTGTTGGATGTGGGGGGGTACGTGGGACAGGGTGCACCTGGGACAGGTTTCTGTGGAATATGTAAGTGTTCGTCTTGTCATAGTGTGTTATATCAGTGGCTGGAGATCTACACAATATTCAAGATAATATCAAACTCCCATTCTGGGGAGTCCTGCTATGTTCTCAATGAGAGAGACAAGAATCCCTCAAGAACATAGGCAAAACCCATTAAAGGAAAACAGACCAATATGTCACACCTGCAATATTATTGCAAGTAACTATGAATCTTATTCTTCAAAAACCAAAACTTAATGGTTACCATAAGTTTTGAGGGGAGGGAGAAAGAAGACTAGAATAGATGGAACATAGAGCATTTTTAGGGCATTAGAATTGCAATAATGGATACAGGCCATTTCAAGTTTCATCAAAACCTATAAAAGTATACGATCCAAAATGTAAACTATAATGTAAACCATTGACCATGGTTAGTAGCAATGCTTCAATATTTGTACATCAATTGTAACAAATGTACCATCCACATGTAAAAGGTTATTGATAGGGAAGTGGGGAAGAGGGGAAGGGCATTGGATATATGCAAATGCCTTATATTCTCTATGTGACTTTTCTGTATCCTAAAACTACTTTGAAGAGAAAATGAAAAAAATAAGACACTGGGGGAATATATGGAAGAAAATATCACTGTACATACAGGACAACAGATCTTACACTGATGAAAGACACAATGTATAAAAACTTTAAAAAAATTTTTATTTCAATTTTTAATTTTTGTATTTTATTGGTTATTTTTTAAATTATTATTTCATTTTCTTAATAATTTTATTTGGTTATTTTGTTGGCTTCATTTTGGGGGAGGTTTTGGATCACAGAAGGGTCACAATAGAGGCAGGAGAAGATCACTGGTGCAGGGTTTCAGTGATGGGGGGATGCATGGGAAGGGGTTCACCTGGGGCATACCTCTAAAGCATATGAATATGTTCAAGTATTCATGGGGCATTGTCTCGTTGGGTGGAGATCCACACAATAACTGAAAGAATATTGAATTCCCATCCTGGGGTGTTCTGCTACATTCTCTAATAGGACAGTAAGAATCCCTCCAGTGCAAGGGCAGTGCCTAGTGAAGAAAGACAGACCATTATGCCAAGCCCTTGATATTGATGATTGTACTTATGAACCTTTTCTTGTGAAATTGAAACTTAGCCTAGTATTATATATTGCCTAAAATTTACCTCATGAAAGCTGCCTTGTTGCTCAAATGTGGCCTCTCTCTAAGCCAAACCCAAACTCAGCATGTAAATGCACTACTTTTCCCCCTGTCTGGGACATGACTCCTGGGGATGAGCCTCCCTGGCACTAAGGGATTATTACCAAGTGGGTGCCAACTAGCAATGCATCTGGAAAAGACCTTGACCAAAAGGGGGAAATGGTAAATACAAATGAGTTTTTATGGCTCAGAGATTTCAAAGTGAGTCGGAAGGTCATTCCAGAAGTTACGCTTATGCACATCTCAGCAGGATGTCATTGACTGCCACAGCAAACAGTGCCTCAAATAGTGGGGCTCCTGAGGACTCTAGAGACATCCAGAAACTATAAGCAGGGCATACAGCTCAGGAATTTGGCACCTGGTCAGCAGGCCTTACTTTGGAATTTATGCTCCCCAGTGTAACAGAGTTAGACTCATTTATAGGCTCTCTACACCTGGCTCTTCTTCCCCTTTTACTTGATCCTATAATTTTTAAATCCATATATTGATAAATATATGTCCCTGAGACTTAAATCGTTGGTCTGTCCGTGTACCGGTTGAGCCCTGAATTTCAGCAGAGTTGCAACACCTACTTTCCTGTTCATTGGACTCATCCAGGACAACTAACAAGGACATGATGATGGACAATGACCATCCCAAGGAACAGAGAGTGTCTGCAACTTCAGGCAAGATAGCTCCATCCATCTGTCCCATGGCATCTAAGCTCCCTCTCAGTTAGAAGCAGAGTGGGCAGCACCATCCCAAAATCCTCAAGATTGGGGAATGAACAATGGACTAAAGTAGACTTATTGTTATTCTACTATAGACTTATTATTATTCTAGCAATGGAAGAACTCTTATCACTGATATAAAGGCAGTGGCCACCAGAGCTTCTGAGAGATGGGAGAGGAAAAATTAGGTGTAATATGGGGTCATTTTCAGACATTAAAGTTGTCCTGCATGACATTGCAGTGACAGATACAAGCCATTGTATATTTTCTCATAACCTACAAAATTGTGCAAGACAGGGTGTAAACTATAATGTGAGCTGTGATCCATGGTTAGTAGAAATGCTTCAATATGTGTTCATCAATTGTAACAAATGTACCACACAAATGAGGGATGTTGTTGATGTGGGAAAGTGTGGGAGGGGGAGGAGTGGGGCATATGGGAATCCTTTATATTTTTTATGTAACATTTGTGTATTTTGTCTTTTTTTAAGGATGAGAAAGATCTAGTGTTAATGGACTTAAGTAAGAGCCAATAGAAAGATTAAGGTGAAAGCTACAGATCAGAGTGAGAATGATTAATGAAGCAACATTCCACCAACAGAGCTAGAGAGTACAAGGGCACAAAGAGAAAGTCTGGCTTTGAACGGGAAAAGGAGCACATCAGCTTCAGAGTATGGAGAAAGAGGTAAGGAAGTGCTTGTGTATTGGTATGGTAGGATAGGGCTGACAACTGACAGACAATTACAACTTTTTTATTTAAGCAAGAGACAAGACTTTCTACTGAGAATATTAGACATTAAATGCTGGGGGAAATGATGGCGATTTGGAATAGTGCCCAAAAGATATGATAGAGAAATCAAAACAAAAACAAGTAAAATTCTATTGCTCTTGGACAAGCTATGAGGATTCATTTCTCACAAACCTTTAAAATCTTGATAGCCACTGATGCCAGAACACATCAAACAAGTATTTTAGCAACTAGTCTTCCTGCTTCACTAGCCAGAAGTATTTGGACAGAATCATTACAATTACATCTTCAGCCATGATATATTAAACGTACACAAACCACAAAAGCTATAGTAGACATAATGGATATATACATTATAGCCATTTAAAGGCATTGTGCATAGTATATATTACATGATACTGAGCACTGAAATTTCATTTGATGTTTTAACAAGCTTAGAGTGAAATTTTTATTTTAACCAGCTGTTACATTTTCAAACGTTGATTTGTTTCATCCTCTTCTTTCTTGCATAAACAAAAGGAAGTCAGGTTGTAAGAGCAGTTTTATCAAGAATATCCCTATTAGAGGAAATGGAACAAATTTCATTTTCCACTGTGACTACTGCCAAATTTGATGGTGTACCAAAAGTAAAATGAAGCCTGAGGTATGCTCACATAATAAATTACAAAAATTTCTGTAGTACATTCTCTATTTCTCTGGACCCAAGCTGTGTGTCCCTTTGTATGAATCATCATCTCAGGCCAATGTTCTTTTTAGCAAGTATGTTTTTCTCACTAGATTTAGTGCTTAAAACAAAATTATTCCCACCACCACCACACTTTATGAATACAAAGGGCCCCTGTTCTAAAATAGTTTCATTTGAGTTGTTTTTCTTTCTTCTTTTGGATTATGTGGGAAATGCATTGCATATTTTCATTAAGTAAGTCTATATTTATGTAAATGTTTTAAACCTTTCTCTCCATGTTGAAATAGATTTGAATTATAGTTATATGGATGGGAGGGAGGGTGACAGGACAATCTAGTTTGAACTATTTAAAGCCTTTAAATGTCAAGGATCAGGAATTGCCTGAATGTGTTCAGGTTTCTCATGACTGTGAGAGTCTAAACACTAGTTCTAAAAAGATGTCAGATTTTCTTAGACAATAGAACATTGTTAATCTGAGAAGGAAAACAATGTATTATCAACATTTAACAAATTCTTAAGAGTTGGGATAGAATCAGCTAGTCCAGAACTGGAAGTTTTGCCATTAATTACATGTCCACAGTGCCACCAAGCGTTGTAGTCAGTTACATAAATATTTCTAAACGCAGTAATTCCATTATACTAGAAGTTTGACACTAGGAGGCAGCAGATTTCCTTATAAGGGGCCTTAAAGAGCCTTGAAGGAGAAAGTTGAAAATGGTTTATTCACATTCAGAAGCAATTATTCATCCACTAATCAAAAAATCAAAATTGGAATTGCTATAGTTTTTTTTTTTTTTTTTTTTCCAAAAGGAAAATACACTTTTTTTTTTGCACTATGCTTTGCAACATTGTTTGGTCACATAAAAAAGGGGAAGATTTATTTAGTTCCTCAAATAAAAGCAAAATATGAAAATAATTCATATTCGAAAAAATGAAAGTAATTTGAAAATAATTCATACTTGCTTCCTTTATTATCATGCCCAGCCTAGGTAATGGAACTCACCGATTTTCCTTCTGATTCTATGAAATTCCTGCGACTAACACTAAAAAATCCAGCTGTCTTGACTTTCTAATAAATAGTTACTAAATAACAAAATTTTACTAAGTAATGCATTAGAAGTAGAAAAACCATTGAGAATGTAAGCAACTAATTAGCTTGGGTTTATTCATATACTGGCTTCAACAAGTTAAAAAAAATAAAATAAAAAATAACTCTGGGGGTGGGGGACCTATTATATTAGTTAATGTGATTATCGTTCCAACTCTCTTCTATCCTGCTTCTGAGGCTAAGGATTCTTCTTAATTTCTCATGCCAATCAGAAAGAAACATTCTATGCCACCCTGAGACACAAGCCCAAGATGCACTGTTGAGGAGGTCTGCATAGCCGAAAACAGTAAGTGCCACGTTATGCACAAGAATACAACAGAGCCATCGCATTTTGTAAAGAAATTGTTGCCTTCATAATATAAATAAAACCCAGATTTTCCCAAATTGGCAAAGGATCACTACACACAAAAAAAGATAGCAGGGGCACGAAGCCCGATCTCTAGTTGATAGATTAATTCTCGCTACTGGCAACTGTCACTACCAGGTTGGTTTTGAATGAAGGGGAAGGGAATGCCCTTTCACCTTTAACACACCTGCCAATTTTTGGACATAAGACTTTTCCTTTAATACCAACAAGAAAGGCTGAAGCATGACTAGGAAACATGACTAGGATAAATATTTAACGAATTCCTTGGTTTCTGAATACTTGCCAGGAGAAAATTAAGCCACGTCCCTTCTCTACCCTTATTCCAATCCCCCACAAGAAACAACTAGACCCAAGTGGAAACAAGGACCCACCCAGATGTAGCCCCAAGACAGAGCAGAACCTCATACACAGAACCTGTCACGGAAGCCCTGAGCCTTGAGGGAAGCCTCAGCCAGAGGACCTCATAGCTGAGTTTAGCACAAAAGAGGAAATCGTAAACAAAGCCCCCCCACTGGACCAGCCACGCAATGAAAAACGATAGTGACAACAATATAGAATAAAAACTGGAATCTTCCCCCATTTTCCTGGACTAAGTAAGGCTCAGGTTACTTCAGCAATGAAAGGGGATGCGGGCCCTGACAATTCGTTAACATTGAACCTCTTGTCAACTCTAAGGCATAGATGTATGCACCAGACGGAAAATAGAGAAATATGGGTGTGGCCTTCCATCCTCCACAAGCCTCAAGAGTAAAAACAACTAACCTTTATTCACACAGAAGACTTGCAAAAACAGTGTACAAATGCATGTTTTATTATATTCCCAAACTCACTGATACTATGCGACACAGCATGATGAATAGGAAACATTTCATGTGAAAACTTCTTGTCCTACAGTGATGTTGGGGAAGAGCTGCCGAAACAGGAGCTAAAGCTCCCTTCCCCCCTTTAGCACTATTAAAACATTAATTAAAACATTTAATTTTCAGGTTTGTCAATTTCTGAATGCATGTTCTCAGTTTCACAAGGTAGCTCTTTTTTTTCAGATCTTGGAAAACATCTTAGGTTTAGCACACAAATATATGTAAGTATCCTGGAAATACACAGACCCCAGATGATGGACTAAATGTTGAGCGCTTTAGGAAAAAGCACTTTGAGCTCCTCAGATATGCCGGAACTTCCCCAGGGAGAAATGGTTAACATTCTCTGCGGGTACTTTTAACACTTCATCATATTACTGCACTGCACTCTGACGGTTGTCCTGCTCTCCTCAGGATGCCTATTGTATACTCAGGGAATGGTTTATTACCCTCTGTGAGTTCTGGATTATTAACTATAACAATTATTTTGTGTTCACCTATACAAAATGTCAACCTTCTCCTTAATCAGCATATCAGAAAATAAAATGCCATTGCCTTCATAGGAAATACTGACCTGATGAGTATCTTAGAGGCACTCTTCATTACTTTTAAAGTAATAGACATTGTCACATGGTGCAATTATTTTCGAGAAAAGATTTGACATTACACACTGTGCTTGGCAAAAATCCTGGCCAGTTTCACAACAATGTTCATTCCAGACTAAGATCATCTTTTAAAAAGGGAAAAGGAAGAAAGGAAGAAGGAAGGAAGGGAGGGAGGGAGGAAAGAAGGAGGGGAGGGAAGAAGGAGGGAGGAAGGGAAGGAGGGAGGGAGGGAAGCGAGCAAAAGAATGAACAGTAATCTTCTTAATAAATCAAGAAAAGATTTTTTATTTTAAAATTGCTTTTCTGCATTGACCAGATGCCTATCCAATCCTATAATACACCTTTGTTAATTTACAGGAAGAACATTTTGGTACAAATAAATTTTTTGAACAGTTTAAATATCTGGAAAGCTTTTAAAATTGTTAGCAATATATCATTTATTTTAAATTCAAAATGGAAAGTTTTACTATTTATATTTAAGTTAAAAACTTTAAATAACACCAAATCATGAAAAAAACAATTACATATAGAACACAGGGAGCTGAAATATTTCATTTTTATGAGAGATTAATTTTAAATGTTTTTAATCTCAAATTTACATTTAAGAATCATAGCAATATTAGATTTTTTTTTCAGAATTTAATAATTTCCCAAATTAACAAAAATGAGTTTAAGGAAAATAATTAATATGAAACTTTACATTCAGTAAGGCTCTTAAAAAGGGAAATATAAAGTGAACATAAGACAACCATTACAGACATGCAGAGTCATGATTTACTCATTCAAATTTTGTGGGTGTCTGGAATATATCTGTGATCATTTGCTCAAGCTTTGGAATATACAGTATACACATAAACACAGACATTAACAAACCCAGAGAAAGCTGGGCATTATTAAGCCTAGAAGAAGCCCATGAGGACTTATTGGTTCCTTGTCTGGGAAAAAATAATAAAGTCCTCATTCTTTCAGACTTGTTTTGCTTCTGATTTCTGAATCCTATTAAAAGGTAAAGAGGATGATATTTTTTTCCTTCTCTTTTGATTCAGAAGGTAGAATTTTGGCTTATAAATTTTTATTATTCCCACTCATCTAAGAGGGAGATTTATTGAAGGATTGAAATTTATTAGCTGCTAATGTTTGGCTTAGCAAAAATACTTGGAGTTTGGATTTTGAAGGGGAATAAAGTGTGTAGCTTGCTTCACATTTCAGAGTCTTATTGTTTTCCCCAAAATGTTACAGGCAGGGGAGAGTGGGAGTGGGGAGTTAAGGAATAATGGGTTCAGTGTTTCTGTTTGGTGTGATGGGAAAGTTCTGGTAACAGATGGTAGTGAGGGTAGCCATTATGGATGTGATTAATCCCACTACATGGTATGCTTGGGAGTGGGTGAGATGAGAGAGTTATGTTGTACACTGTGTATGTCCCACAATAAAAATTTTTTTAAAAAGAGCAACTAAAGAGATAATGACAATTTATTGCAACACATGATCCTGGACAGGAACCTATAACGGAGCAGAAAAGGCTCAAAATGATATTACTGGGACATACAAAAAAATTTGGAATATAGACTGAAAGCTTTATATCAGTGTTAAATTTCTTGATCTTAATAACAATACTTCAAGTAGTTACATAAAAATATCCTTGTTCTTAGGACAGGTAAATGAAAGTATTATGTGTTCAAGTAGCATGATGTGTGCAATCTGTCCTCAAACATTCAGAAAACAGGTAAATAGATAGAAGATGATAAATAAATGATAGATGAATGGATAGATAGACAGATTAGAGAAAGAGAGAGAGAGAGAAGAAGGAAGGAAGGAAGGGAGGAAGGGAGGAAAAAATGATGGCAACTGTGGCAAAGTGTTAAAATTGGTGGAGTTGGCTTTTTGGAGGACGGAGTAGAATATGTTGGAATTCTCTCTATGGGTTTTGTATTATTTTTTCAACCATCTTGTAAGTTTGAAATTATTTCAAAATAAAACGTTTATTGTAAAGGTTTCTTCTCTGTTTTGTTCATCTGAATTATATTTTTCTAAGAATTGAATTATAGAGAAATTTATTTGAAGATAGTACTTGCTATCCATGCCAATGGTAAAGTTATATAGTGAGCATCCCAGATAATGTCTTCACAATTCACTTTGGAAGATCATACATAGTTTTAAGATTTTCACATAAAATTTGTCTTAAATGCTCATTCAGCAAGCTATATGCAAGAAATGCAGATAGAATGATGGATAGTTAAATACAATTGTGGGCTTCCTTCCTAGAATTTTCATGCTATAGATTTTCTTTCAGAAATCTTTTCAATTATCTGGGAGGAGGTGGTATAGTCCTAATATACAGGGATGAAGTTGGTTGTGAAACAAGCTTCTCTTTTATGTGTTCCTAATCAGTAGAATCAAAATTATTCATAGCAATGCTTTCTCAGGACTAAGCAAGAATAAATACTATCAACACCATGGCATTCTCTGTTTGCCATATTTTCATACACAGAAATTTCACATTGAGGAACATAAAAGAAGATATGTTTTTCCATTTTATTCATTATAGTTAAATTAACTGATTTTAACTACAACTTTATTAAGTTTTTAGCTCTATTATAGTCAAAGAGAAAAAAATGGTCTCTGGGGATGTGTTTTTGATAGTGTACCTTCAAACAGTGGTAACTCTGTTATATAACTAGCCTTTTTTTTTTTTTTCAAATGAATGAATGTATTTCATCAAATTTCCTTGCTAATTTTCATCTGTTTTCTTTCCTATACAACAAAAGTTAACCCTTTTACATTCTTAAGGAAGCATTGGATGAGGCTAGAAAGAATCAATACTGCAGGTGCCAAATTAATATTGCAAATATATTCCTTCAGTCCAACATGTATTAAGCTTCTGCTCTGTGTCAGGCACTCTGTTAGGTGCTAGGGATACAAGCTGAATAAGATGCATGGCTCTTTATCTCAAGGAGGAGACAAACTACTCGAGAAGACACTAACAACAATCAGAATATAATGTGGTCTTTGTTATTGTGGAAGTGTAGCAGTTGGAAATCTTTAATTAGGTATATCAAAAAACATGATTCAAATTGGCTTAAGCAATAAGGATATGAATTGGCTCATATTGGGGGAGGGAGAATGGTCCATAGAATTGACATAAAGTGCATCTCAACCCAGGGATTCAAGTGATGTCACCGGGCTTGCTTTGTGCTCCTCAGTTCTGCCCTCATCTGTACTGGATTTGTCCTCAGACTCCAGTGGTGGCCCTTGGCAACTCCAGGCTCATTTCTCACTGTGCAATATTTGGAGAGATTGCCCTTTTAATACCCAAGATTTGTAGAACTTAATAATGCATCATCATTTTGTCTTTCTCACCTTCTGTATTGTACTCCCCTGGTCCTGCACTAGTGCTTTTCGAGATCACAGTTCCAAGTTAACTCCCTATAGATACAAGACTTTGTCTCAAGCTCTGCTTTGGGTAGATCCGGGATAAGACAGGGATATTATCCCAGCACACACTGACACTTCATTCTGCCTTGCTGATCCAGTAAGACAAACACCTTTCTTCTATTATTTCTGATCCTTCTCTAATACTATTAAAAACATCTTTTTTTTCAGGTTTGTCAATTTCTGAATTTGTGTTCTCAAAACAATTTCACAAAGTGGCTCTTTTTTTCAGATCTTAGAATTAATACTTCTTGTATTTAGCATGCAATTATATGTAAATATCCTGGAAGTGATCCTTGGTCACAGTTGATTAAACTAGAGACAGAATCCTGGCAGACAAGCTGGGCTACTCAGAGCTTTTCCCAGAAGTTTGGAAACCAATTGAGATGTGTTAGATGGTATCTAAGGAAGCTTAATGACTTCCCTCCTTCCAGCACTCAGAAGAATTGATGGTTAAACACACCAGAGGAATTTTGTCAGCTGGTTGGTTGTTTCAACACTGGGAACTTGAAATAAGCCAGGGTGAGAGAGTCCCATCACAAAAATCAGCAAACACTGCAAACCAGGGCTTTTCTTTCTCCCTAGAGGGCCACTTTAGCAGCACACTACTGCCTCCTTCCCTCTGTAGTCTAAAAACATAAGGATCCAGTTAGGGAACAATGTACAGAATAGGCATAAGTCAGGCAAACCAAATAATCCCAAAACACAGAGCTTTGGTTACTTGTGTTAGGGAATAGAATTTTGGCCTGAGGCCTCTCCTGAAATGAAGACATCAGGCCCACAAAGCAGGGCCCACTCCATCTTCTCACCTTTAGCAGGTTTAAAAAATAAACTGGGCCTGCCAGAGATGATCCTTTGTCTGGTCTGGTTATCACCAAGAGACAAAGGACAAGTGGCAGGACAAGTCCGCAAATTAACAAGAGACAAGAGAGCTGTGGGACTGTGCTATGGGGATTCTGAAGCCATGACCTCACAGCTGGTTAACAAAGCTCAGTGTATGCCAGGCATTGCTCAATTCAACCAGTAAGATAAATCAGCCCTCCTCCTCTGGGGAAAACAAGCCATAGAACGGAAAGAAGGACAGAGATTGTTTACTCCAATATTGCTCCCTTGGGGAGAGGAAGGGAGAAGGGCCCTCCCTCTATATAAATGTGAGGAATTCTGCAGCAGCCATAAAGGCTGATGCTGAAAGAGAAGAATGCAGCAGATGATAGAGATGGAGAGAGCACCCTCTAGGTTATTTGTGACTTTCAGTTCCTTTCTGAGACCCAGCATGGCAAGTAAAGGCACTTAAGACAGTATTTGGCCAATAATGTACTCTATAAATGTAAGCCACTATTTATGGTTTTATTTATTAGTAGCAGCATGCTATTTCAAAGATTATAGTTTTAAATTTATTTAGCCAAACTCCTACTAGTAAATATTTAGGCTCTTTCCAATTCTCTGCTATAGCAAATCATTCTATATATTGAATTATTTGATTAAAGCAATAATCGACTTGAGTCAAAATGCATGAAGTTTTTTATTGTCCTTGTTATACATTATCATGAGTGGCTCTTAGAAATAATTGAATCTACCTATAATACCTGAGTGTATGAGTTTCTCCACTTTTTATCAGTGTTTTCTTTTGACCAATTCTTATTATATGTTAATGCCTAAAACTCTTCAGTCATCCGGAAAGAAATCTAAACACATCATCTAATTTTGTTTATTATTAACAAAATTGAATGTTTCCTCATTAAACGTATACAGTGCTTTCGAAGTTTTTTTTTTTTTTTTTTTGAGTTGTAACCAGCATCTCTATAACAGAAGTCAGGCCTTCCTGTTTTCTGAAGTACACACTAGAATTTATTTCAGATGAGAAGGTTTCTGCTTTCTAAACAATTAATCCATTAAAACCTACATTACTGCTAAATATAGGAAAATTAGCCTCCTGATATTAATATTCTGCATGATCTTTTTTTTTTCATCTGACTCAATCAGGAATAAGGTAACTTCATAGCCACTGTCCATGGTTCATAGGCATTTTCTGCCCAGTCATTGAACCATTCACTAGATATTTGTCCTCACATTTTCTTTATTCTGCTCCCTTCCCATTTGCTTTATGTATAATCAATTTGAAGCAGCATAGAGGATGAAGAGGGTCCTTATCTCTGTGAATAAATATAGCTTTGTCAGACACAATGCTTTAAAATCTCCTCTGTTAAAAAATACAAACAGTTGTGAACAGTTTTGGCAATGTGATTTATCCCCCAACACACACACACACACACCTAGCCTCTCTCTAAAGGGTTCCACAGGGAAGCTCTGTGGGTATGAGAGAGAAACATATCTCTGTTCTTTTACTGAAACACTTCTGCATTATCTTCCTAAAACTGAGAACTATTGACTGGGACAAGGGGCAGGCCAATCATGTCATACTACAGCATTCGTAACAGCTAATGGGAATAGATAACATTTACTGAACTCCAGTAATATGCCAGTCTCTGTTTTAAGCACTTTTCATTGATTAATTCATTTGATTCTCTCTAAACTTATGAAGAGAAAATCATTATTATCCCATTCTAAAGATGAGGACACTGAGTAACTGTGATTTTAATATCCATATGGAGAACCTCATAATCGACCTTTGTTCTATATACCCCATCCCAGATCCTTGTGACTGATCCTGGTTAGGTGTCTTACCCACCCCCATCCTGTTCAGCCTCTTAATGTTTATTAATGAAGGAACCTGTGTCCAGTTCCACATCGATTATTCACTAGCACCTCAGTGTTACAAAATATTAGAATTTCTGCAGATCTGATACGTAGTTTTAGGCCATTAGGCCACGGAGCACCTTTGGTTGCACAACCAAATAAACTCTGTTTTTGAAACCCTGATATCTCAGGAACTGGTCTTTAAAAGCTCATCAGGAGAAAAGAACCTGCTTTTGCTCAGTATCAAGAAGCAAATGTGGCTCAAGTTATTGGGCTTCTGCCTACCACATGGGAGGTCCCAGGTTTGGTTCCCAGTGCCTCCTGAAGAAGGCGAGCTGGCATGGTGGGCAGGCACAGTAAGCTGATGCAACAAAAGACACACAAAGAGGAAAGACGAGGAGAGACACAACAAATTAGGGGGCTGAGGTGGCTCAGGTGATTGAGTGCCTCTCTTCCACATGGGAGGTTCCAGGTTCAGTTCCAGGTGCCTCCTAAAGAGAAGACAAGCAGACACTGAGAGCACACAGCAAATGGACACAGAGAGTAGACAGTGACCGCAAACAACAAGGGGTGGGGGGAAATAAATAAAATAAGTCTTTAAAAAAAGATGGCATGAATTGGGAAGTACCTGAACTGTTAACAAGCACTTAGCAGCTATTTCATTCATGCAATCACCTGCACTAAGCTACGTGCAAGGCAATATGGAAGTCACAGGCATATAGATCAAATCAACATCACTAGCCCTCACTGATCACATTGAGAAAACTAAACAATAAACCAGTAAATAAATACTCTATAAGATAACAAGCATGTATTGGACACCTACCTTGTGCCAGCCTTCTTCTAGGTCAGGGAAATACACACTTTAAAGAAAAGTCCTTTTCTTCAAATTACTCTCAATCTAGGAGAGTCCTTTCCATTGAACAACAGCTCAAACCCATTCATGATAACTTTAAAAAAAGTGATCCAGAGTTCTGAGAGGACACATGAATTTCACAGGACCTGGGTCTGACTCCAAAGTTCCAGTACCTTTCGACAACACTTTACAACCTTTGAGTAAACAAAGAGGGATACATCCCTCAACAAAGAGGGATACATGCTAGGGTAGAATCTGCACAAGCATTGGGAGTTTAATTTTTCCAAATGTGTTTTCTTTCTCTTGCCACTGGCCCAAGACATGCCCCTGGATCTCTCCGCAGGCGAAGGAATGACTTGGCCTCAGGCGTATGGACAGCTGGCACTCAGTATCTGCACCCTCACAAGCTGCCCTGAATGCCAGAGAGCATTTTTTGGATACATTAGATAAACATCTGAATCTTGAAAATTAGAATAATTAAAACCATTGTAAATACTTTGATAACTTTGGGCAAGTTTAAAACAGTCAAAGTGCTCTTTCCAATAAAAAATAGACTGTTGAGTTAATAACGATTAAGTAAAAAGCAAATAATTAGATTAACAAGTAGGTGATTCACCTCCCTCCATAAATTTACACATGAATGATCTCATGAAGAACAGTTTTTTTGTTTTTTAAAAAGACCTAATTGACTTGTGATCATTATTTTCTCTTTCAGATTGTTACAAATATTTTGTGGTGGAAAGTCTTCCCTTGAGTACTGTGTCTGCCACCACCCCACCCCACCCCCACCACCAAAAAAGCATTATTTTAAAAAAGAAATCTGTTTAAGGAGAAATGTCTTAATTTTCAAAATTGGTTCAATCATTTAAAATTATTTTAATCAGATGACCCTTGGAGGGAGTTCCCCTTCTAAAAAAGCCCCCACAGTTCAGGAGTAGGAATTCACACAGTTTTTAAGCTTGAGCAACTCTTAGAAAAGAAAAGGAAATTAAAAATGTAAAAGCTTATTTTGCATAGACTCAATCAGAGAGTAGCAGAAAGTCAAGTCATAAAATAAATTTATTTAGGAATCTATAGGAGAACAAACCTTATTTACAGAATTTTTCTTCATATATTGGAAAGTTGAAGGAATCTGAGAAGTCCATGAATATGTTCAGCACTTTGGTAAGATGATTTCATGTTAATGGCTTCTGCTAAATCCTATGACTACATGGAAATAATAATGCCATTTAAAGTGCTTTAAAACACTGCTTCTTTTTTTTTCAGATTTTTAAAATTTATTTCTCCCCAGTCCCTCGTTGTTTGCGCTTGCTGTGTCTGCTCATATTCTTTGAATCTTTAGGATGCACAGGGAACTGAACCAGGGACCTCCGATGTGGCAGGGAAGCGCCAATTGCTCGAGCCACCTCCCTTCTCTACTTTGCTGTGTCTCTCATTATGCTTTTCCTCCTGTGTCTCTTGTTGCGCCATCGTGTTGCGTCAGCTAACCACTCCTACCTGTCCCACCAGTTCGCTGTCTTCTTTAGGAGATACTGGGAACCAAGCCATGGACCTCCCATGTGGTAGGCAGGAGTTCAATCACTTGAGCTACATCCACTTCCCTAAAGCACTGCTTCTTTAACTTTTTTCAAATTCAATATAGGACTCTCCTGGGGATCTTGTTAAAATGCAGATTCTGATTCAGTATTCCTGGAGTGGAGCCTGAGAGCCAACATTTCTAACAAGCTCCCTGGTGATGCCAATGCTGTTGGCTTCTGAACCACACATTGATCAGTAATATGTAAAAATGTACATATTTGCTTATTGTAATGGCCATATCCATTGTTAAGTTTAAACACCATTTCATAAATTAATCTGAAAATTAACTGACTGCTGAAAAATCAGTTCCAGCATACAAAGCAGTTTGTGCCATTTCAGAAATCAAATCTAGACTTTTTTTCAGGAGTTACTGGGGATTGAACCTGGGACCTCATACATGGGAAGCAGGTGCTCAACCACTGAGCTACAACTGCTCCCAAAATCCAGACATTTTTACAAATAAAATAGCTAGAAATTAATAATTTACTCAGTCAACATTATTGATCTTTCTACATGCTAGGCCTTACACAGTACTAGAGACTCAGCAATAACAAAATAAGTCTGCATTTCACAAACTTAATTTTGACTGTTCTCCAAAAGAGCAAAAGAACAATAGGCACATAGATTAAATGACTTATTCATCAGTCACAGTTCAAAGTGAAACAATAATGTTCCTTGTGTCAACTGTTTCTTCACTTAGTATTTTTAGGAATCACTCCAGTCAGATTATATATTTATATGTGGAAAATAATTGGTAATTTGATCCAATAGTCTAACCATTTTCTATGTGCTAGAAATAGAACTTTAAAGGTTTTTATATGCATGGCTTAGTTTACTAGCAACTATATTATTGCAAATATTAGTGGATCATATCAATTAAAATTATAGCAAATACTCATATTACCACGGCAAGAAAATTTTCACCTAGTTTTGGTTTAGCATGGCCAAGAGTTCCAGATTAAAGTCATGGCTTCTGCCTCAAACTTTTATGTGTAGTATAAGCAGTAATCGAAGATTGTACTTTTCTTTCATGACCATCAACTACTATAACTGCTATATATTAAATGGCATAACAGAATCACCAAGAACGTTTTTAAATTTCATCAGGTTGGACATACTAGGAGAACAGATGACATAGCCAAGTTTTTTACTTTCCTCCATAAGGAACCAAAATTGGACAACTGAGCAAGAAGGGAGGATAAACATATGAAGGCCCATGTGTGAGGAGTGTAATAGCAAATAGCATCTGAATGGAGATGGAAGACTTTGTTTACCAGATTTCACCTTACTTAAAAGATGCCAGGATGTGGCAGCATTTATTGCAGCTTTTGTGATTGTATACGAATTAAAGCCTAGGTTCCTAGGGAGAAGGACACTTGACCAGATTTGGTGGAAGTGGGGTGATGACAAGAATAAGGTGATGAGGGTCTGTTGAGGTTGAAAAGGCATTCGAACAATATTTTAGCATAATTTTATACTTGAAAATGAAATAAATTGGGTATCCTGGGGTATCCTTAAAATCTTAACAAAAACCCTGGCTGGTGGGGAATATACAGAAGTTACTGCAATTTTCAAAGGGCAGAAAGAAGTACACAAGGGAGAGCCTAGATTTTAACTGAGAGACACATAACTAAATTACAGCTCTGGAACTGTCTCCAAGAACAATTTGCTCTACATATTTTATTTGTGGAAGGTCTGGCTCAGTGCCAAGTAGAGTAAGAAAACTCAGTAAATATTCATTTCCTTTTTTAACCCATTCTCACTACTTTGGGATATTTGCCCCAGGGCAACTCTTACTTTGCCAACCTCTAGGAGTTCTATTTTTGCTTCTGGTGCTTTTCTCCAGGGAAAATCATTTAAAATGTAATAGCCCTGAATAGTCTGGGACAAACAGACAGTCAGGAATGAAGTGGTTCTTTCTGAGCAAAGTGTCGGACTAATAATATGTGATTATTCACATTGTCAGTATTATGTTTTAAAGACTTCGTTCTTATCCGTAATTGGTCTTTTTATCTCTGCTCCTACTTGGAGAGATATTCACCATATGTACCATTGTTTTAAATCATGAATTAGAATATCTTAGAAAAGAAACACTTGTTAATTTTAAAAAGTGACCTGTTGAGTTTCACTTTTGACCTGAGAATATACAGATTCAAAGCCCTACTATTCTTCTTTTCCTTCAAAATTCTACCTTTTCCATGTGTAATATGTTTTATGAGAAAAATACATCAAAACATTAGAGACTAAAATTTATTCTCCGACAATGCCTCCCCCCCCCCCTTTTTTTTTTCACCTTCTCAAATTTTCATCAAGAGTGAACTAAAAATGAACAAATGGTGAAACATTGGTGGTTTGGAAAGTCTTGAAATCCTGAAGAATAGACTTGTTAGTTGTTAGATATTATTTCTCAGGAAAAATTGTGCAAGTTTGTAACCTAAACTGCTTTCCAAAAATCTTCCAAATTCTCTTCTAACTCAGGTTTCAAAATGAAAATTTCAAGCTAGAAGGGTTACATAGAAATAATGTAATCCAACATTTTTACATGACAGATGAGAAAAGGAAAATAATTCAATAAAGTATATTTATATTTTTTAATTTTAAGGATGTTATTTTGAAATATTCATAGCTACAGCCAAAGAAATTTATATGTATATGTTATGAGAATTTTAAAAGATTTGGTTTTGATGTCTTCCTTCTTTTTCTTTTTAAACAAACAAACAAACAAATGCTCTATTGCTAAAAATAAAAATCATGTGAACTACAAATTGCATTTAGTCAATTTTTTCTTTGAAACTGCTATTTCATGACATTCTCTTTGGCTCAGCCTGGCACACATTTATCTTTAGCATGCTTAAAAAGAGGTGATACTAACATCTATGTAACATGTGTAGCTTGGAAAGAAGAGAAAATGTTTATAACAGTACAAGTATTTGAAAAAGACAGAATAATACATTCATTCTTGTGGCAACATGAAGTACAAGCAAAACCTCTTATGTCAGTTATTAAAAACAGAGAGATTAAGGTACTTCTATGTTTTGTGGATAACAAATAAGGAAATTAAGAAGACATTTTAAAGGAACTTTAGGAAGCACATGTTCCTTCACATGTTTCTTCCCAACTTTCCATTAAAATACCCATAAACTTAGATCTTTTTTAAAACTGGCAATAGTCTCAGAAGACTCAGAAGAGTATCGGGGGTTGGATTTTCACTAAGGCCAATGTCAAAGGAGATAGATGGACTATGTAACAAATTTTCCCACCCTCTGAACCAAAGCCAGACACAGCCCCAAAGGAGATGGGAATACACTTCAACACACCTTCTACTTTATCTGTCTTGAATATGTAGGAGCAGAACACATGGACACTCCCCAACTCCGTAGAAAGAGAGTTGTCTAATGCCCTCCACCACAATCCAGACCACAAATGAGAGAGTAAGACCAAGAGTTGGATATAAAAATACTTATACTTAAGACAAAATGTATTTGTATATTCAGTATATTATTTCTGTAAAGGCAATTAGCAATTTCACATTATCAATGTGCTTTTCTCTTTTATTCTTTTCAAACTCATGTCTTTCATCTTAGTCTTCCCTAAGTAGCTATTTGCATGGGTTACAAATGAAATGCAAAGAGAAAGACTAGTACATTACCAATTTTTTTCATTCAAATATAGGATTTTGTAGCAAGGTAACAAATAGCTTTGCAAGAGAGTTCAGATCATAAAGATTTACATAAGGAAAAGAAAAGTCTTTCTGGGTCCTGGGAAAAAGAAAGGGAGAAAAAGACAGGAGGGGCAAGATTACATTATATTGCTAAATATAATTACTAAATTGAATGCAAAAGCCAAAAAACTTGAAATTGACATTAAATATCTATATCAAACTGGCTTTATAAGCCACAGTCGTGTAAGCAAAGACTGAATTTTGAGTTGGAGAATGTATTAGTCAAGGTTCTCCAGAGAAACAGAACTAACAGCAGAATATATATATATATATATATTTATTTATTTATTTATATTTATATTTATATATACATATATATATAAAATAAAAGATTATTTAAAAGAAGTTGACTTATGCAACTGTGAACATGCCACAAGTTGGAAACTCTGACAAAGGTGATGCTGAAGTCCTTAGTCCTAATTCTTCAGGGGAAGCTGAAATTGAGTCTGAATACCTCTTGGAACCTCTGAAAAACCTGGCTTTTAAGACTTCCAATTGATTGAATGAGGAGACTCCCCACATTGCTGAGGACATTCACCTTTGTTGATCTTAGAGGCAATCAGGGATGATATATGCAAATCCCATCTACAAAATACCTTCACAGGAACAAGCAGGCCAGTGCTTGACCAAATCACTGGACATCGTAACCTAGGCAAGTTGACACATGAAATTAACCATCACAAAAGATTAGAGTTGAAGTTAAGTTGTATTTTCCCAAGGACCTTTGACCACATTGCACAAATGTTAATAGGAAATATAGTGAGTTTGAATTTTAGTCACCAACTCAAATGCATCAGAAATACAACCTAGTTTATTTCTCTACAAATCAACCCAATATCTATTTCAAGTCCCCATTCCATCAGGGGTCCCTCAATTTGGGGTTCTCTTCTCCCCTTTGACAAGGGTTGTTTATTTAGTACAAAGTAAAAGGCAGGACATCTGCCTTTGAAAAGCTGTCATCCACATAGGTACCTGCTGAGAAATCCATCATTCAAGCTGGTCCTCACACTTTGAATGTCATCAACCCAAACAAGGTGAGACTGAGATGTACTGGTTCCTGTGGAAATGGCTCCTAAATCACCAGAAGCTCCCACCACTTCTCCCACACCATGCCTAATAAGAACAAGAACCTCAGGCCTGTTTCACACCATCCTAAGGAAGGGGCACTCTGGCCACAGTGTTCACCTCTCTAGGCAGATGCCTTCCCCAGAGCTCTGATTCTGAGACAGAGCATGAGGTCTCTAAAGAGAGCTCCAGTAATGATGTCTCCTGCATTTGTCTTCACTCTCTTTCTAATCTGAGAAATAATTTTCTGTTGTCTGAGTAGAGAAGATAATATCTATTTTCCTCAAACCATTTGTGCTCAAACTATTTTATCTGTGCCTCAGTATTACCCTAAAGACCCTGAGTTTGTCAAAGACAAATTACATAATTATAAAAATTATAAAAAATAAACGATGTCATTTCTTTCTACCCTGTGGTGACATTTTGAGATTATATGAATCCCAAAAAGAAAAGGGATATGTTAGCAAACTAATCTATTCCTCTGGTTGTGATACCCTTTGATTGTATTAAATTCAGCTGAGACGTCTTTCATTTACTTGCTAAGATTAGGACTTTTTGATCTAACTAAGCCAGAGGGTGTGACTCAGGTTGAGTCCCCACCCCCTTACTTGGGTCCTATATAAACGTACACTTACTTATGAAACAGAAAAAGGCACACCAGAGAAGAGAACTTTGTCATTTTTGATCCTGCCATATGACAAAAAGAAGGCTCAAACAGCTAAAGCCCAGAATTGTGGGAAGATGGCATCGGATTAGGCAGGCAGGGCTCAGCTTTCTCACAAAACACAGAGAAAGAGCCAAAAGCTGTCCAAGAGACCTGCTTTGTGGATCAGCAGACCAAGACAGTGCTTCACAACTCCCAGGAAGGGAAGGACATAAAGACAAAGAACCTAAAACAACAAATGTGAGTTACTAAACTCCCGTTGCATCTGGGAAGGGTTCCCTCCCCCACCCCTAAGATATTAAGCTGGGGGAAAACCTCTGGCTCCCTGCAACTGACTGAAAGGAGAACAAACATCTTCCCTGTCAGCTGTTACAAGCAAAAAAAGAGGAGGAGTCGGGGAGGGTTTCTTCAGTGAATTCAGCCAGCAGAGACCACTTTGAATCTCAAGTCTGGCCAGACCAAAACAAAGGAACACGGAGATTGCCTCTCCATGGAAAAATGTGTTGATGAGCACCATCTGCTGGCGGGTCTGGAAACTGCAAGAACAAAAACTACTTTGGGGTCTCTCCATTCTCTAACTCCTGGGAGAAAATCTGCACCCCATTAGTAAGTCCCTGGCATTATTTTGATAACTTAACCTGGACTATTCTAAACACTTAGAAGAAGTTGAACCAAATATCAAAGAAGACCTGTGGGGAAAAAAGCAGTAGGCAAGAGAGAGAAATTAGCCTTTAGAGTAAATTTACAAAAATATTCAGATGCCTAAACATCAGCAAAAAATTAAAAGCCATACTAGGAAACAGGAAGACATGGCAGACAAAGGAACAAAACAAATATCCTGAAGATATAAAGGATTTAAGACAACTAATCCATGATAATCACACAGCTCTCCTAAATCAATTTAAAGAATTTAAAGAAAATATGACTAAAAAGATTAAGGATATTAAGAAGATACTGGGTGAGCATAAAGAACAATTTGAAAGTCTGCAAAGAAACTTATGGGAATGAAAAACACTGTGGATGAGATTTAAAATACATTAGAAGATGGTGTTAGTGTAGGAGGGTGCACACTGCAAGCTCCCAGAGCAAGGCGGATTGGGGACGGGGTCCTGCCCGGGGGTCTGTGCTGTGCACGCGTGGAGTGAGAGGCTTGGGACATCTATCTGCGCGGATCGGCGGCGTGGACCGAACGGTGGAGATTCGTGAGTTTTGAGGCTGCCGGTGGAGGTTGGCACAGGCGGCTGAGCCCCGCGGTTAGGGCAAAAAATAATAAAACGGCCATTTTGAGCCGCGGGCGGGGTGAAAAAGTTTTATTTTCTGGGGATCTGGCTGCCTGGCGCCCCTTGGACCTTGTGTGAACAGAGCAAACGAGCTAATCAGCACCCGGTGAACCGGAGGGGGGATTTTGGTCGGGCAACGCAGCTGATTTCCCTAGCCACCCGGGGATAAGACCCGGGCTGCTGCGGAGCCAGGAGGAAGGGACACTTCCCAAAAACGGGAGAGTTCGGTTGGAAGACAGGGAAGGGTATTTTATATTTTTAGACATTGATCTGGCTGCCTGCACCGCCCCATAGCTTTGGGGAGCAGATAAGCCGACCCGAAGCAGCATTAGGCTGAGAGCAGACACAAATCTGCACTCAAACTGATTTACTGAGCAGCCCGGTGACGCTGGAGCTCGGTGCCAGAAGGGGCGGAATCCACCATCTTTAGCACTCCTCACTGATTAACATCAGAGCTTCAGCTAACCTGGGGAGTCCGGAAAGTGGGACGTGCTTGATTAATTTCCACGGGCCCAGCTAGGGTCCCTTCCATAAGGGGGTTGGTCTAGAAGAGGAATTATTTTGGGTCCTGCATTTGGCTAAAAAAAAAAAAAAGTGAGGTCACCTCAACAAATGAAAAATAAATTCTTTTTAATTTAGTTTAATAGCTAAAAGCTGCTTCAGGACCTGCATATAGAACCCTGTGGGGAAATTGATTGATAAACACAAGTAGGCAGGAAGGATCCACGTGGACCCTAGGGGAATCATTGACCCCCCTTAGCTCTGTTTGACTGCTTGCCTGTGTGGATCTTTGGTTTCTCTCTGTTACTTTCTGGTCTATTGCTATTATTCCCGTTTTCCTCCCCCCTTCCTTTTTCCTTCTATTTTTTTTTTTTAATAGGTGCTGCCAGCTGGTCGCTTATTTGCTGGGCTTCTTATTCAGTAATTTCCCACTCGCTGTATATATTGATTCTGTATTACAAACTATCGCTTATCCTTCCTGCATCTTTCTGCCTTCTGTTTTCTGTTGTGGCTCTTAGAGACAACATTTTTTCATAGGCCTACAACTTAAGAGTGTCAATTTCTATCCCAACTATTTTGTTTTCTTCTTCTTCTTTTTTCTTTCTTTTTTTTTTATTAGTATTAACTTTTTCCTTTCAGACCTTTCTCTACTATTTCTCTCCCTCCTCATAATTCTAGCCTTCTAAATCACTATATATATATATTCCTCCATTTGTTTTCCCAGTCCATTGTAGGAACTCCATATTTTTTCCTAGTACTCTACACTGCCTACTCAAGTTAAATATTCATCTCATTAAGTCTCATATTGCCCCTCTTCTAACTTTTATCAATATTTCTATTATCCTTCTGCCTTCCTTACATCTTTTGATTCCTCTGGCCCTAACCTTTTGCCTTCAAGGGAACATAGAAAGAAGCAAGGAAATAAAATAAGAAGAAAAACTGCCAAAGAGAAAACTTAACTCACACGCAGAACCAACAGCTAAATAAAATTCTAGAGCATAGAGAAAAGCTAATCAACTGAACAAACCCATCAAGATAATATGATGACCAGAGGGCAGCAGAAAAATACAAATGACTCTGAGAAACTGGAAAACATGGACCAGTCCAGTGCACAAAATAAAAACCAGGAAGCAATGCAGTACATCGAACAACTAATCAAAGCTATCCAAACAAATATCATGGACCAGCTTAAAGAACTGAAGGAAGAGATTAAGGATATAAAGAAGACACTGGGAGAACATACTGAAGAAATAGCTAACACACCTAAAAAGGTAATGGATATGATGGCGAACAAAGACACAAGTCAAGAAATGAAAAAGACGCTGGACTCACATGGCAGCAGAATTGAACAGGCAGAGGAAAGAATTAGTGATATGGAAGACAATACAGTTGAAATCAAAGAGATTGTAGAAAAGATAGACAAAAAAGATAGAAAAAATCCAGTATGGTCTCAGGGAATTAACCGATAATGCAAGACACACAAACATACGCATTATGGGCATACCAGAAGGAGAAGAGAAGGGAAAGGGAACAGAAGGAGTGTTGAAGGAAGTTATGGCTGAAAACTTCCCAACTCTATTGAGAGAGATGGATATGCAGATCCAGGAAGCACAGCGCACCCCAAATAGTATAAATCCCAACAGGCCAACTCCAAGACATATACTTGTCAAACTGTCCAATGCTCAAGACAAAGAGAAAATACTCAAGGCAGCAAGAGAAAAGAGAACCATCACATACAAGGGAAGCACAATAAGATTAAGTGCTGATTTCTCAGCTGAAACCATGGAGGCAAGAAGACAGTGGTATGACATAGTCAAAACACTAAAAGAAAAAAACTTCCGGCCATGAATTCTCTATCCAGCAAAATTGGCATTCAAAAATGATGGAGAGTTCAAAATATTCACAGATAAACAGCAATTAAGAGAGTATGTCAAGAAGAAACCAGCACTTCAAGAAATACTAAAGGAATCTCTACAAGTTGAAAGGAAAAAACAAAGGAGAGAGAGTTGGAGGAGAGTTTAAAAACAACTGAAAACTCAAAAAGAGAAACAAAACAACATATGACATACATTAACCGAAAGAAAAAATGACTGAAGTAAGAAATTTATTACGAGTAATAACACTGAATGTTAATGGATTAAATTCACCAATCAAAAGACACAGATTGGCAGAATGAATAAGAAAATATGATCCATCTATATGCTGTCTACAAGAAACCCACCTTCGGCCCAGGGATTCAAGGAGGCTGAAAGTGAATGGCTGGAAAATCATTTTACAACCTAACAATAGCCAAAAAAGGGCAGGAGTAGCTATTCTAATATCAGACAAAATAGACTTTAAATGCAAAACTATTGTAAGAGACAAAGATGGACACTACATATTAGTAAAAGGAGTAATCTCTCAAGAAGAGAGAACAATCATCAACATTTACGCACCTAATCGAGGTGCCTCAAAATACGTGCGGCAAACTCTGGAAAAACTAAGAGGAGAAATAAATTCCTCTACAATTATAGCAGGGGACTTCAACACAACACTATCATCATTAGACAGAACATCTAGACAGAGAATCAATAAAGAAACGAAGGCACTCAACAATACATTAGAAGATTTGGACTTAATAGTGTTAATACAGAACACTACACCCAAATACAGCGGGATTTACATTCTTCTCCAGTGCACATGGAACATACTACAAAATAGACCACATGCTAGGCCACAAAACAACACTCAATGAATTCAGAAAGATTGAGAATATACAAAGTAATTTCTCTGACCACAACGGAATGAAGTTAGAAATCAATAAGGGCCAGAGAAAAAGGTTAGGCACAAGGATATGGAAGTTAAACAACACACTCTTAGACAAACAGTGGGTCAAAGAGGAAATTTCAAAAGAAATCAGTAACTACCTTGAAACTAATGAAAACAACAACACAACATATCAAAACCTATGGGATGCAGCGAAAGCAGTCCTGAGAGGGAAGTTCATAGCCATAAAGTCATATATTAAAAAAGAAGAAAGAGCTAAAATTGAAGATCTAACTGCACACTTGGAGGAATTGAAAAAACAACAACAAACTAAACCTAAAGGAAGTAGAAAACAGGAAATAACCAAGATTAGAGCAGAACTAAATGAAATAGAGAATAAGAAAGCACTGGAAACAATAAACAAAACCAAAAGCTGGTTCTTCGAGAATATCAACAAAATTGACAAACCCTTAGCCAGACTAACAAAAAGAGAGAACAGATGCAAATACATAAAATAAGGAATGAGCAAGGTGATATCACTACTGACCCCACAGAAATAAAGAGTATCATAAGAGGATACTTTGAAAAATTATATGCCAACAAGAATGACAATTTAGAGGAAATGGACAAGTTTCTAGAAACCCACAAACAGCCGACATTGATGAAAGAAGAAATAGATGAACTCAACAGCCCAATTACAAGTAAAGAGATAGACTCAGTCATTAAAAACCTCCCAACTAAGAAGAGTCCAGGACCAGATGGCTTCACAGCTGAATTCTACCAAACATTCCGGAAAGAGCTAACACCAATTCTACTTAAGCTCTTCCAAAAATAGAAGTAGAAGGAATATTACCTAACTCATTCTATGATGCCAACATTACCCTAATACCAAAACCAAATAAAGATACCACAAGAAAGGAAAATTACAGACCAATTTCTCTAATGAACCTAGATGCTAAAATCCTTAACAAAATACTTGCTAATCGCATTCAACAACATATCAAAAGGATTATACACCATGACCAAGTGGGTTTCATCCCAGGTATGCAAGGATGGTTCAATATAAGAAAATCAATCAATGTAATACACCACATAAACAAACTGAAAGAAAAAAATCACATGATCATCTCTATAGATGCAGAAAAAGCATTCGACAAAATACAGCACTCTTTCCTCATAAAAACACTACAAAAGATAGGAATAGATGGAAACTTTCTGAAAATGATAAAGGGTATATATGAAAAACCCAAAGCTAACATCATTTTCAACGGTGAAATCCTAAAAGCCTTCCCTCTGAGATCGGGAACAAGACAAGGATGCCCACTATCACTACTCCTATTTAACATTGTCTTAGAAGTACTTGCACGAGCACTGAGACAAGAAAAGGACATAAAAGGCATCCAGATTGGAAAAGAAGAAGTAAAAATTTCATTATTTGCAGATGACATGATCCTATACATAGAAAGCCCTGAGAAATCGACAACAAGGCTTCTAGAACTTATAAAGGAGTTCAGTAATGTTGCAGGCTATAAGATCAACACTCAAAAATCAGTAGCATTTCTGTACACCAATAACCAGCAAACTGAGGAGGAAATCAGGAAAAAAATACCATTTACAATAGTAAACAAAAGAATCAAATACCTAGGAATAAATTTAACTAAAGATGTAAAGGACTTATATACAGAAAACTACACAACATTGTTAAAGGAAATCAAAGGAAAAATATTCCCTGTTCATGGATGGGAAGACTAAACATCATCAAGATGGCTATCCTACCCAAACTAATCTACAGATTTAACGCAATCCCAATAAAAGTCAACACTATATTTTTTAATGAACTGGAAAAACTAACCACAAAATATATTTGGAGAGGCAAGAGGCCCGAATTGCCAAAGATATATTGAAAAAGAAAAATGAAGTTGGAGGTATCACATTACCTGACTTTAAAACATACTACAAAGCTACAGTGATCAAAACTGCGTGGTATTGGCACAAGGATAGACCTACTGACCAATGGAACCGGATTGAGAGTTCTGATATAGATCCTCGCATATACAGTCATCTGATATTTGACAAGGCCATGAAACCCACTCAGTTGGGAGAGAGTGGCCTCTTTAACAAGTGGTGCTTGGAGAACTGGATATCCATATCCAAAAGAATGAGAGAAGAATACCATCTCACACCTTATACAAAAATCAACTCAAGATAGATCAAAGATCTAAATATAAGAGCCAAAACCATAAAAACCTTGGAAGATAATGTAGGGAAGCATCTACAGGACCTTGTAATAGGAAATGGTTTCATGAACTTCACAGCCAAAGCACGAGCAGCAAGAGAAAAAATTGATAAATGGGATCTCCTCAAAATTAAAAACTTCTGCACCTCTAAGGACGTTATTAAGAAAATAAAAAGTCAACCTACCCAATGGGAAAAAATATTCGGCAACCATATATCTGATAGGAGCCTAATATCCTGCATATATAAAGAAATCCTTCACCTCGAAAATAAAAGGACAAACAACCCATATAAAAAATGGGCAAGTGACCTGAAAAGACACTTCTCCAAGGAAGAAATACAAATGGCTAAAAAGCACATGAAAAAATGCTCAACATCACTTGCTATCAGGGAAAAGCAAATCAAAACTACAATGAGATACCATCTTACACCCATCAGAATGGCAGCTATTAAAAAAACAGGAGACACTAAATGTTGGAGAGGATGTGGAGGAATAGGAACCCTCATCCACTGCTGGTGGGACTGCGGTATGGTCCAGCCACTGTGGAGGACAGTTTGGCGGTTCCTCAGAAAACTAGCAATAGATCTTCCGTATGATCCAGCAATACCACTGCTGGGTATATACCCAGAACAACTGAAAACAAAAATACAAACAGATATATGCACACCAATGTTCATAGCGGCATTGTTCACCATTGCCAAAAATTGGAATCAGCCCCGGTGCCCATCAACAGATGAATGGATAAGCAAAATGTGGTACATACATACAATGGAATATTACTCAGCTGTAAGAAGGAACAAAGTGCTAACACATGGAATAACGTGGATGAATCTTGAGGACCTTATGTTGAGTGAAGCAAGCCAGGCACTGAAGGATGAACAGTATATGACCTCACTGATCTGAACTGAGGAAAGTGAGCAGTCTCTGAGAACCATTGTCTGAAAGATAGGTTAACAAAGGAGAGTAAGAGAAGAGCAGGCTTTGAGCCATCACCCATATGGACATAATCTATGGTAAAGGGATAGAGTGTGGTTGCATGTTGGGGGATGGGGCAGATGAGTGGTGGTGTTCCTGGGTTTGGTGGTGCAGCACTAGGGGGCGGGTGGATTAGGAAGGGCTGGTTCAAATCCCCAGGGCATGTAACTGTGAATCTTGACATTCCATGGGTTGGGAGAGGGGGGTATCATGGGCCCTGGGAGGCTGGGGAGAAGGGAACAGTCAAGATCTAATGGGAGGGAAGCGGCTGTGGCTCAATCAGTAGGGCTCCCGTTTACCATATGGGAGGCCCCGGGTTCGGTTCCCAGGGCCTCCTGGTGGGGGCAGGTCCGCCCGCATGGCGTGGTTGGCTGACCCAGCGAGCACAGGCAGCAAGGGGGGGGATAAATGAATAAATAAATAAATAAATAATCTTTAAAAAAAAAAAAAAAAAAAAAAAAGATCTAATGGGTTGTTTGGTGGTCATGGGGAAGGTTTTTCATTACCTTACAGTAATGGACACAGGACATGGTAAATATCAAAATTATTAAGCTGTATCATCTAAATTGTAAACTATACTGTAAATCATTGACAATGTTTAGTTGCTATATTTTGCTATCTGCATAACAGTTATAACAATGCTAACAACCAAAAAAAAAGGGGGGCAGAGTTAATATGGGGTGGGGAAGGGGGGGTGGTTTGGTATCTGGGAGTCTCCGGCACTCCGTGTGTGACTTTGCTGTGACCTAAACTTCTTTGAAAATTAAATGAAAAATTGGGAGACAATGGGGATTGAGAGGAGGAAGGTGTCATGGCACACCAGACATCCGATAACACAGTGATAAAGGGAACGAAAAAAAGGGAAAAAAGAAAAGAGAAAGGAAAAAAAAATGAATATATATATATATATATAATTTAAAGGTATTTCCTTTGCTTTTTTGCCCATTTTTTGAATGTCCCAATCCACTAATTGTATTTTATTTTGTTTTGTTCTTTGTTTGATTATTTGTTTTTTTTTCCTTCTCTCTCTCTTTTTTTTTTTTCCCCTGAGTTTCCTTATGTTTGTCTCTTGCATGTATGCTTATCACACTTGTTTCTTTTTCCTAGTAAGTGTATTTGATTATTTTATGGACTAAATGTTCATGGAGAATTTGGATCACAGAAGGGTTACAATGGGTACTGCGGGGGATTATAGGGGGGTGTTTCGTGGGGATTGGTTCATCCGAATATACATGAAAGATATACAAAATCATTCAAAGGATCGGGGGATGGGGCATGGTCACGATGGGTGGATAATCACACAATAAATGAGGGAATCTGAATTCCTAGCCTGGAGAGCTCTGTCACAGTCTCCAAGGGAGCAACAATAGTCCTCTGAGTGTAGGGACAGTGCCTGTCAAAATAGGACGACCCACTGATGTTTTTTTTTTTGTTTGTTTGTTTTTGTTTTTTTGTGTGTGTTTTTTTTTGTTGTTGTTTTTTTATTGATGACTACCCTTGTGAGTGTTTGCTCTTGTAAATGAGACTTAGCCTGCAGTTGTGGGGTGCCTAAGGTTTGCCACCTGAGAGCCTCCTTGTTGCTCAAATGTGCCCTCTCTCTAAGCCAAACTCAGCATATGATTGCATTACCTTCCCCCCAACGTGGGACATGACTCCCGGGGATGAGCCTCCCTGGCAATGAGGGATTAATACCAAGTGCCAACTGGCAGCTTTGCACAGTGGCAGTATCGTAGCCAATGAGATTTATCCGAGGCACGATTATAGCTAATTGAAAACTTTTCCCAAGTGCCAACTGGCAACACAACTGGAAAAAGACCTTGAATAAAAGGTGGAAATGATAAAGACAAATGAGTTCAAGTGTCTAAGAGACTTCAAAGAGAGTCGGGAGGTCATCCCAGAGGTAACTCTTACGCACACCTCAGTAGGAGCTCATAGAACATCTAAGTGCCTATCACCCCACTCAGTGGGGTTCCTGAGAGCTCCGGAGGCACCCTGGTCCTATATAAGGGGGGATAGCCCCAGAGACTGATGCCTTATCAGTGGGTTCTATTTTGGAATCTGTGCTCCTGAGAGTGACAGAATTAGACTCAAATAAGTCCTCCCTGCACATGGTTCACCAGTCCCTTCTATTCAAACCTACATGTGATGCTGGAGTTTCTTAGGTATACTTCCAGAGACTGGAGCCTCCCGCCTACCTATGTGCCAGGTGTGCATGAAATCTAGGTGGAGCTGCAACTCCTACCCTACAGCTCAATGGACTCATCCAAGTCACCTGGTGAGGAGACAACGATGGGAAATGGCCATCCCAGGGAATGGAGAGGGCCTGCATCTGCAGGCAGGATCATCCCACCCACCATATCCATGGGATATAAGCCCTCTCTCACTTGGAGTTGGAGTGGACATCACCATCCCAGTCCCCTCAGGATTGGGGGAAGAGCTATGGACTAGAGTGGACTTGATGGTATTCTCTTGTTCACATATGATGATTCTAGCAATGCAAGAAATTATAACAATGAGGTGGAGCCAGTGGCCACTTGACACTTTTGGGGTAGGGAGGGGACGAGCAGTTGAAATACAGGGGCTTCTTTGGGAGTTGGAGGTTGTCCTGAGTACTGTTGTGGCAACGGATGTAGGCCATTTTAAATCAGCACACACCACTCAGAACTGAGTGGGAGAGAGTGTGGTCTACAGTGTGAACTGTGGTCTATGGTTGGTGGCAAGGCTCCAGGATGTGTAAGTTCATTGAGGGTGGTGGGCCATACTGTGGGAGATGTTTGTGTGGGATGTGATGGGAGGTGTGGGAGGTGGGCAACATGGGAATCCCATTGGGTTCCGTGTAATATTTTGGGTAATCTAAGCACCTCTTAAAATATATGTATATATGTATATGTATATATATATATATATATATATATATAGATATATATATAAACATTTTTGTAAGCAAATACACATATATGCATATATATTTATATATCATTTTGCAAATGTTTGTATGTATTTTGAGAATTTTGATTTTTACCCATAATAAAAAAAAAAAAGTGAACGAATCAAAAAAATAATAATAATAATAAAAAAAATACATTAGAGGCACATAAGAGCAGATTTTAATTGATTAACTACAGAATTAGTGATTTTAAAGACAGAACATCTGAACTGGAAAAGATAGAAAGAGAAGAGATTGGAAAAAAAAGGAGCAGGGTCTCAGGAATTGAATGACAATGCAAAACTTACAAACATGAATTATCAGTATCCCAGAAGGAGAGTAGAATGGAAAGGGGGCAGAAAGAATATTTTAGGAAATAATAACCGAAAACTTCCCAACCCTTATGAAAAACACAGATATCAATATCCAAGAAGGACAATGCACTCCAAACAGAATAAATCTGAATAGACGTACACTGAGAAAGCTACTATTCAGATGACAAATATCAGAGATAAAGAGAGGATTCTGAAAGCAGCAAGAGAAAAGCAAAGCATCACATACAAGGAAACCTCAAGAAGATTAAGTGCCAACCTCTCATCAGAAACCCTGGAGGAGAGAAGAAAGTGGTACGGTGTATTGAAGGTACTAAAAGAGAAAAACTGCCAACCAAGACTTCCGTATCCAGCACGCTGTCCTTCAAAATGAGGGTTAGTTTAAAGTCTTCACAGACAAGGAAAAACTGATAGAATATGTTACTAAAAGACCAGAATTACGAAAGATACTAAAGGGAGTGCTGCAGCCTAAAAGGAAAAAAACAGGTGAGAGATTTAGAGAAGAGTGTAGAAATTAAGATTATTAGGAAGGGTAAATTAAAGGGTAAAAGATAGACAGTACGATATGACAACAGAGACCAAAAAGATAAAATGAATGAAGTAAGTAATGCCTTTACAGTAATTACATCGAATGTTAATGGCTTGAACTCCCCAATCAAAAAGCATAGACTGATAGAATGGATTTTAAAATATGAGCCATCTATATATTGTCCACAAGAGACTCACCTCAGCTATAAGGACACAACCAGGTTAAAAGTGAAAGGTTGGAAAAAGATATTCCATGCAAATAGTAACCAAAAAAGAGCTGGAGTACTGATACTAATATCAGACAAAATAGATTTTATATGCAAAAGTATCATTATATATTAATAAAAGGGGCAATACACCAAGAAGAAATAACTGTAATAAATATATATGCACTAAACCTGAGTGGGTTGAGAATGGGAGCTGATATTTAATATATGTAGAATTTTTAAAATAAGGTTTATTGTAAAAGTGTAGAAATGAATAGAGTTGATGGTAAAACATTATAGTGAGTATAACTAACACTGCTGATTTATAAATGAGATTGTGGCTGAAAGGGATGGCTGTGGATGTAAATGTCAATGAAAAGGAAGCTACGGGATAATCTAGGCACTGTATAACAGTGATTTTGGTGGTAGATGAAGATTATGGTTAATAGTATAAATATAAGAATGTTCTTATTTTACAAAGTGTTAAGAATATGGTGATACAGAGTAAAATGTAACTCATGGACAATAGTTAACAGTAATATTGTAATATTTTTGCAGCAATGGCAAAGAAGATATTATATCAATTCTAAGGGACAACAATGAGGTGTGAGATTTTCCTTTTAGAGTAATGAAAACATTTTGAAATTGACTGAGGTAATGACAACATAACTGTGATGAAAATGCGAGCCACTGAGTGTACACTTTGAATGGGTTGTACAAAACATGGGGCTGTAAAACACAGTGAATCCTGTGGTGAAAGATGGACTGTGGTTAACAGAACAAATATGAGAACAAACTCTCATGAACTATAACAAATATATAATACAAATAGAGGGTGTTAATAATCAGGGGCTTGGGGGGCAAATACATCAAATGTACAACATGGGCTATAGTTAGTAATATTTTGATATTACTTTTTCATAGTCTGTAACAAATGTTTCACAACAATGCAAGGTGTTGGCTTTGGAGTGATGTATGGGAGCCCTGTATGATTATATGCATGTTTGTTTTATAAGTTCACAACTTTTACTATATACTTATTGTTTCTGTATGTACATGCATAAATTATATACTTCAATAAAAATTTTTTAATGAAAATTTTTTCATTAAAGAAGTAAATTTACAGAAAAGTCATGTAAAATTACAGCACCCCTATATACCCTCCTATTTTTGACACTTTGCATTAGTGTAGTACTTTTGTTACAATTGATGAAAGATTATTAAAATATTACTGTTAACTATAGTCCATAGTTTAAATAAGGTGTATTTTTCCCACATACCACCCTATTATTAACACTTTGTAATAATGATGTATATTTAATATAATTCATGAAAGAACATTCTTATATTTGTACTACTAACCACAGTCCATTATCCTCAACAGGGTTCACTGTGTTATACTCTTAAATAACTCACTTAGTCATGTGATGCCCTGTGAGTTATCCTCTACCTTTCCTTCTAGTAACATACACAACCCAAAACTTCCCCTTTCAATCACATACACAAACACAATTCAGCACTGTTAATTACACTCACTATAAAAGTGCTGCCGTCACCACTATCCATTTCCAACATTTACAATCACCCTAAATAAAAATTCTGCACAAATCAAACATCAGCTCCTCATTCTCTACTGCCATTCATTCCCTTGGTAAACTATATTCTAGTTTCTAACTCTATGAGTTTGCTCATTATAATTAGTTCCTATCAATGAGATTGTGTAATTTTTGTCCTTTTGGGAAGTGATGGGAAGAAAGAAATTGATAATACAAACTAATACAGGTAAATTGACCCAAAGTTTTTGATCCAGCATTGATGACTGCACAGAGAAATTGTTTGATCTAAGTCTGTGATGCTGGTTCTGATGGTGGAGAGATAGTATTTGTTCAGTGCATCACGTCACAAAGTGAGTTATTTCCTGTGTTCAACTTCCTTCCCTCAGCAGGATTTGAGATTGTTGATAAAAAGTTGCTAACTGTTTGAGGCTGTACAGTTTACTATCCACATCCTTTTAGTTAAAAGCCAGATTTAGAATTATTGGGGCCAAATGATTGAATCATCCATCTATAAAACTATAAATTTGATTATTGTGCAAAACAATATTTCAAAGAGCAGCTTTTTAACTCTTTGCCACTCTGTACTATTAGTTTTAAAAATCTAAACTCTAAACAACTCCTAAGTATTGTTATAAGAGTTTGGATTCTAACCTCAAATATGCTATTATATTGTTTTGCAAGAGGGAGGTTAGAAATAAATATTCTACTTAAAATGAGTACAGGCATATTCTGTTTAAAATAAGTCTTTAGGATTCACAGTTGTTTATATTAAGGCAAGTCATTAGATAGAGAAGGGACCTCACTGGCTAAAATCTCTCATTATAGCCACGGCAAAACTATGATACATAGGGATCTAACAGATATTTAGTGACAAATCCAAAATAAAATTACATATTTCTTGGGTCCCAGAACAGTATTTTTTCCACCACAGTACATGCCACTTCAAAGGAATGACATCAAACAAAGAATGACAGTCATAGACAAAATAAGCCCTACAATCACCTCAGTTTATGAACTTCAGAGAGTTTTTCAGGCCATCATACAGGGAAGGGGAAACAAGGCAGAGCCCAGTAGACAAAGATACCAAATTACTTTTTATAACTGATTTCCATGTGTTTTACAGTTAAGTAGAGGCACGCAACTGAAATTTCTAGAGGTGAAAAGTTACAATTGTGAGAAAAAAATCTTCCCTGGATAGGATTAATGGCAAATTAAATAGTTCAAAAGGAAAGGGTAATGAATTTAAAGACATGGCAATAGAAGATGAAATGAAACACATAGAAAAAAAATTTTTTTAAAGAATTAAAAGAATATCGATGAGCTGTGGAAAAACTTCAAGTGGTCTAATATACATGTAATTGGAAACCCCCCCCCCAAAGAGGAGAAAAAGGTTGGAAAAGAAAAAAATAATGACCAATAATTTTCCTAATTTTATGAAAACTGTAAATCCATAGATCCAATAATTTCAACAAACCCAATGTACAAGAGACAGGAATAAAACTACACTAAGGTACATTAGAATCAAATTACTCAAAACTAGTGATATCAAGAATGAGGAAAGAGGTATACAGATTCTATAAGCATTAAAAGGATAATGAGACTTTTTTCCTCCAAGAAGATGAGGTAGATATACTTATCCTTATTCTTCCCACAAAATAAAACTAAAACTCCTGGACATTATATTTAAAATACTCTGAAAGGTGGAGAGAGGAAGGCAGACTGGCTGGGTACCTCAAAACCCAAGAAATGACTTAGTGGTGAGTTCCTGGGGTTTTCTTTTTGCCTCATTTGAAGCATGAAAAGCATTTGGCAAAATTCAATACTCATTTATGGTTTAAAAAAAAATGCTTTCAGAAAAATAGGAATAGTAGGGAATTTCCTCAACTAAGATTGAATCTTAAACAACGCAAAATGGTGCTGCATGTTCTAGCCAGTGCAGTAAGCCTAGAAAAGGAAATAAAAGGCAAGTATACAAAAAGGGAAGAAATAAAAACCATCCCTATTTGCAAATGACATGATTGTCTATATAGAAAAATCTCAAGAAATCTACAAAACAGTTCCTATAACTAATAAGTGAGTTAAGCAAGGTCACAGGTTACAAGGTAAACATGCAAAAATCAAATGCACTTGTATACACTAGCAATGAACACATGGACACTGAAATTAAAACTATAATACCATTTACAATCACTCAAAAATAAAATATTAGGTGTAAATCTAATACAACATGTACAAGACTTGTATGCTAAAAACTACAAAATGATGATGAAAGAAATCAAAGATCTAAATAAAGAGATGATCATAGATTGGAAGACTCAGCATATTAAAGATGTCAATTCTTCTTAAATTGATATATAGGTTTCATGCAATTCCCATCAAAATTCCAACAAGACTTTTAATAGATAGAGACAAAATTATTCTAAAATATAATGGAAAGACAAAGGAACTAGAATAGCAAAAAAAAAAAAAAAAAGTCTGTTCTAAAATATATGTATGAAAGCAAATGAACTACAATAGCTAAAACAAGTTTAAAAATAAGTAAAGTAAGAGAAACTGATCTACTCATTTTCAAGACTGATTATATAGCGATAGTAATCAAGAATTTGTGTTATTGATGGTGAGATAGATACATACATCAATAGAGCAAAATTGAGAACCCAGAAATAAACCCACAGAAATATGGCCAACTGATTTTTGACAAAGGTGCAAAAGGAATTCAATGAAAGAAAGGTAGTCTTTCAACAAAAGCTGGAGTATTTAGACATTTTTGTGGTAGAATGAATTATACACCGTAACAAAAGACGTGTATTTAATCTTAATGTGTCACTGTAGGTATAAACTCATTTTAAATAGGACGTTTTGAAGATGTTATTGAATCCATATTACTAGAGGCCTTATAAAGAGAAGTCAGAGAAGCCCACAAAGGAACTAGAAGTTAGAAGTCAAAGAAAACCAGAAGAACAGACACAAGGAGAGAGAGGTTGCCATGTGATGGGAAGCAGAGATGTAAGCCAAGAAACCCCGAGGGCCACAGCAAGCCAGCGCCAGAAGCTACAGACTCTGGGGAGAAAGCATGCCCTTGCTGATGCCTTGGTTGTGGACTTTTAGCCTCTGAAACTGTGAACTTGTTGTTTAAACCAAACGCTTATGGTTTAAGCCAAACAATTGCATGGTCTTTATCATAACAACCTGACAAAACACATCCATAAGCAAAAAACAAAAACAAAACAAAACAAAAAACCCCTCAAACTATTGAAAAACTAACTTGAAATGAATCACGATCTTAAATGTAAAACGTAAAACTATAATTTAAAAAAAACATAATATCTTTGATTCTAGAGCTAAGCCAAGTCCTTAGGCTTGTCACCAAACATTACACTTGAAAGAAAAAACTGATAAATTGGACTTCATCATAATTAAAACCTTTAGCTTTGTGAAAGACATTGTTAAAAGGATGAAAAGACAAGCTACAGACTAGGAGAAAATATTTGCAAACTACATAGCCAACAAATCTATCTAGAATGCATAAGGAACACTCAAAACTCAAAGTAAATAAACAAACAATCCAATTAGAAAATGGGTAAAAAAATAAATAAAAAAACATTAATAGGCATTTCACAAAAGAGAATATACAGATGGCAAGCAAGCACATGAAACTTTGTTCAACTTCCTTAGCCATTACAAAATTGTGACTTAAAACCACAATATACTTCCTGCCTGTTAGAATGGCTAAAATACAAATGATGGCAAGGATGCGAAGAAACTGCATCATTCAAACATTGCTGATTGGAATGTAAAATGGTACAGTCACTCGAAATGGTTTCACAGTTTACTTAAAAATCAAGCATGGTTCACATTGTAGACCACACTCTCTCCCACATAGTTATGCATGTTATATGATGATATAAAATAACCTATATCTGTCATTGCAATGTCACTCAGGACAATTTCCAAGTCCCAAAAAAATCTCCCATATTACAACTGCTTTTCCCTCTCCCTGTCCCCAGAGCCTCCAGTGGCCACTGGCTCCACATCAATGTTGTAATTTCTTCAATTGCTTGAATCACAATATATCTATAGCAGAATACCAGTAAGTCCACTCTAGTACATAGCTCTTCCCCCAATCCTCTGGGATGGTGATGTCCACTCCACCTCCAATTGAGAGGGGGCTTATATCCAATAGAGAAGATGGATGGGACTATCCTGCCTCCAGCTTCAGACTCTCTCCATTCCCTGGGATGGCCATTGTCCATCATCATCTCCCCGCCAGTTGTCCTGGGTGAGTCCAATGAGCTGTAGAGTAGGAGTTGCAGCTCCACCGAAGTTCCTGGCCCAGCTGGCACATGAACAACCCAAAGACTCAAGTCCCTGAATGTACACCTACAAACTCCAGCACCAAGTATAGTTTTGAATAGAAGGGACAGATGAGCCATGTGCAGGGAAGACATAGTTGAGTCCAATTCTGTCACTCTCAGGAGCACAAACTCCAAAGTAAGGCCCACTGGCAAGGCACCAAACTCTAGAGCTATCTGCCCTGACCATAGGACCTGGGTGTCTCCAGAGCCCTCAGGAGACCAACTATTTGGGGGTAATATCCACTTTGGAAGTCTATGAGATCCTACTGAGATGTACATAAGTGTTACCTCTGGCATGACCTCCTGACTCACTTTGAAGTCTCTTAGCCATATAAACTCATTTGTCTTTACATTTCCCCCCTTTTATTCAAGGTCTTTTTCCAGTCACATTGCCAGCTGGTGCTTGATAGCAATCCCTCAGGGCCAGGGAGGCTCATCCCCAGGAGTCATGTCCCATGCTGGGAGGAAAGTAATGCATTCATATGCTGAGTTTGGCTTAAAGAGAGGCCACATTTGAGCAACAAGGAGGGTCTCAGAAGGCAACCCTTAGGCACCCCATAACAATAGGCTAAGTTTCAATTTCAAGAGCAAAGACTCATAAGCCTGGTCATCAATATCAAGGGCCCATCAAAGGATCATCCTCCTTTACCAGTCACTGCCCCTGAACTTGGCGGACTGTTGCTGCTCCCTGAGAAAATGCAGCAGAGCTCTCCAGGATGGGAATTCAGTTTTTTCTCATTTATTGAGTGATTCTCTACCCACTGTGGTCCATGCTTAATGGCAAAGCCACAGATGTGTTTATCAATTGCAATTAATGTGCCACACTAATGAAGGATGTTTATGTGGGAGGTTGTAGGAGGTGTGGGAGGTGGGGCATATGGGAATCCCTATATTTTTTGTGTAACATTTATGTAGTCTAAGTATCTTTTAAAAAATTTTTTTAATTAAAAAAAGAAAGTCTATGATTGTTCCTGGCAAAAAAAAAAAAAAAAAATCAAGCATGCTACTATATTTGACCTCACAATTACACTCCTGGATATTTATCCCAGAGAAATGAAAAATGTTCACATTGAAACCTGTATAAGAATGTTTATAGAAGCTTTATTTGTAATATACAAAACCTAGAAACAACCCACATGTCCTTCAAGGGTGAATAATTAGAAAACTGTGGTACATCCAATCATGAATACTACTCAGCAATAAAAGAGGAATTATTTGTACAACCATCTGGATAAATCTTAGAGAATTATGCTGTGTGAAAAAGCCAATAAAGTTGCATATTATATGATTTCATTTATATAACATCCTTGATGAAGGAAAATCATGGAAATAGAGAACAGATTAGTGGTTAACAGGGGTTAGGGAGGGTTGGAGGAGGGTGCAAGGTGGAAGAGGCTACTGGTTAGTAGCAATGCTTCAATATGGATTCATTAATTGTAACAAATATACCACATTAATGAAGGATTTGTTAATGTGGGAAAGTGTGGGAGGGGGAGGGTATGGGGCATATGGGAATCCCTTACATTTTTTATGTAACATTTATGTAATCTAAAGCTTCTTTAAAAATAAAAATAATTAATTATAAAAAAAATAAAAGGAATTAGTGTGGGAATTGCTAAAAGGATGGGGGCAACATGAGGGATTCTGGTGATGATGGAAATGTTCTGTATTTGACTGTATCAATGTCAATACCCTGGTTGTAATATTGTAATATAGTTTTACAAGATATTACCATTGGGGAAAACTGAGTAAAAGATATGCAAGGTCTCCCTGCATTATTTCTTAAAACTGCGTGTGAATCTATAATTATCTTAAAATAAAATGTTTAATTTTAAAAAGGGCAAGGGAATATTATGAATGGCTTTATGACTATAAATTCAACAACTTAGATGAAATAGACAAATTCCTTGAAAGCCACCAAACTATCAAATTCATTTTAAAAGCAAAGATACCCTGAATAGTTCTATATCTATCAAAGAAATTAGTTTGTAGATTGAAGCTTATTACAAAGAAAATTCCACGTTCAGAGGACTTTCTTGGTGAAGTCTATTAAACATTTATGGGGGGAAAAAATAACAATTCTATACAAACTCTTAGAAAAATGTGAAGAAGAGGGAATACTTTCAACTCATTCTAAAATGCTAGCATTACTGTGAAACCAAACCTAAACAGAGACATTACAAGAAAAACTAAACAAACCAATATTCCTCATGATGAACATAGATGCAAAATTTCTATGCAAAATTAGCAAAATGAATCCATCAATATAAAAAAAGGACAATATATAATGACAAGTAGGGTTTATATCAGGAATATAGGGTTCATTTAATATTCAAAACTCAACCAATGCAATTCAATATTAGTAAACTAAAAAAGAAACACCAAATGACCATCTCAATTGATGCAGAAAAAGCACTTGACAAAACCAACACCCACTCAAGATTAAAGAAATTATTGGTAAAGCAGCAATAGAAAAGACATTCCTTAAGCTGACAAAAGGCATCTAAAACAAAAAACATACGAGAAACATCGTATATAATAGTGAAAAACTGAATGTTTTCCCTTAAAAATCAGGAACAGGACAAGGGTGTCTGCTCTCAACACTTCTATTTAACAAATGATGTTAGAACAATCAGATATCCACATGCAATGAATAAACAAACAGAAACACCCTTCATTCCATCTCCTTGCACCGTCATATGCAAAAGTTAACTCAAAATGGACCATAGACCTAAATGTAAAACCAGAACCTATACAAGTTCTAAAGAAAACAAAGGAGAAAATCTTTGTAAGCTTTTGTCAAGCAATGCATTCTTAAATACAACACCAAAAGCACAATATATTTTTAAAAATTGATATATTGAACTTCATCAAAATTTGAGATTTCTGCTCTTCAGAATAGACTTAAAAGACAAGCCAAAGACTAGAAGAAAATGATATTTGCAAATGATATATCTGATAAAAGACATATTCAAACCATATGACAAACTCTCAAAATGCAATGATTAAAAAACAATCCACTACAAATAAACAAAATATTTGAGCAGAACTTCACCAAAGAAGATATACAAATGGCAAATAGGCAAAAGAAAGATGTTCTTCATCATTAGACATTAAGGAAATGCAAATTTAAATTATGAGATACTGCTATGCAAACCAATTAGAATGATTAAAATAAAAAAGACTGGCCATACTAGATGTTGCAAGGAAAGGATGTGACTGAAACACTGATGCACTGTTGGTGGGAATATAAATGATTTGGGGAGCAGATGTAGCTTAAGTGGTTGAGTGCCTGTTTCTCAAATACGAGGTCCCTGGTTCAATCCCTGGTACCTCCTAAATACAAGACAAACAAACAAATGAAAAAACCAACTGTCATTGGGGAGCAAATGTAGCTCCATGGTTGAATTTCCCATGTACAAGGTCCTAGGATCAATCCCCGGTACCTCCTAAAAATAATAATAAATAATAAAAAATAAAATAATATAACCACTTTAGGAAAACATTTAGCAGTTTCTTAAAAAGTTATACATGTATCTACTATGTGATCGAGTATTTCATTCCTAGGTATTTACCCATGAGGAAAGAAAACCTGTCTATACAACAATTGTAAACAAATGATTTAGCAGCTTTATTTGTAATGGCCCCAAACTGGAAACCCAAGTGTCCACCAGCCGGTGAATGGATAAACAAATAGTGGTAAATCCATATGTGGTGGTTTGAAGCTGGATGTACCCCCAGAAAAACATGTTCTTAAATTTAACCCATTCTTGTTGGTGTGAATCCACTGTAAGTAGGACCTTTTGATGAGGTTACTTCATTTAAGACTTGGCCCAGGAGGGGTCTAAATCCTATTACTGGAGGGGAGCAGGTGTAGCTCAGTGGTTAAGCACCATTGCTTCATGTGTACAAGGTCCCAGGTTCAATCCCCAATACCTCCTAAAAGGAAAAAAAAATTTTTTTTTAATAAATCCTATTACTAGAGTCCTCTATAAGGGGAAGGAAATGCACATTGAAAGAGAGAAAGCCATGGAAGCAAGAAGCTGAAATTCAATGGAACCAAGAGGTGAATGGAGAGACCAGAAAAGGCGACCATATATCTTGCCATGTGACAATCTAATGACCAAAGATGAAGAGCAGCCAGCACCACAATCTTCAGAAAGAAAGCATAGCCTTGATGACACCTTGATTTTGACTTTTTCCTGGCCTCAAACTATGAGCGAATAAATTCCCATTGTTCAACCTAACCCATTTCATGGTATTTACTGGAGCAGCCTAGGAAACTAAAAAACCATACAATGGAATTCTACTCAACTATAAAAAGGAATGAATTATTGATATATACAATAACATGAATGGATCTCAAAATAATCATGCTGAGTGAAAGAAGTCACATTTTTTAAAAGTGTATACTGTATGATTCCCTTTATCTAAAACTCTAGAAGATGCAAACTAATCTATAGTGACAGAAAGCAGATCAGTGGTTGCTTAAGGATGGGTGAGTGGGAGGAAGGGACTTCAGGGGGAAACTTTTGGGGGTGAAGGATTTGTTCACTATCTTGATTGTGGTGATGGTTTCATGGCTGTTTACATATATCAAAATTATCAAATTGTGCACTTTTAATATATGTGGTTTACTCTATGTCAATTATAACTCAATAAAGTCATTTAAAAAAGAAGGTGTACATGACCTGATTTCGGCCGATGAGAATTAAAAAAAAAAAAAAAAACAGGTTGTGGAAGATTTCTGGAAAGTTCTTCTTTGCTATTAAGAGAGCCATAAGAAATCTATCTTTCTATCTTGACATGAAAATAAACACTTCAAACAGGTGTTCCATGGAAATAGAACTCTTGTAAGAGTCAGAGGAAAACTTTAACAAAAATGTAATAAAATCTCTCAAGAAGATATAATTAAAGTTTGAGATTAACAGTTAAATTTATGATCGATGCTAGAATTTAAAAAATAATAATTTTAAAAATATGTAAAAATCAATGTGTTTCTGACAGTGTTCCATATTGACCAAAAATAATCAAAATGAAATAACTGATTGAAATAACTGATGAAAAAATTGGTTGAAAAAACTAAAATGCTGTATAACAGAGTTACAAAATCAATGCATTGCTGAACTAGCATAAAAATCATTTATTCATTTATTCCCAAAACTGAAAGCATGGGGGAAGAGCTAAGAAATTGTCTTTCTAGGCCTTATCACTAGGTAGAAAGAAAAATCCTTTTCTGAGAAATCAAAACCACTCACACTCCATGTTGTGATTCAAAACACTAAAGTAGAGAATGTAATTTAAAGTGTCCCCAGGGGGCTTAGTTTCCTAGGTTTCTCAAAGCAGATACCATGAAATGGGTTGGCTTTAAACAATGGGAATTTATTAGCTTACAAGCTTACAGTTTTGAGGCTGTGAAAATGTCCAGATCAATGTTTTCTTCCCAAAGACTGGCTGCCAGTGATCCTTGGCTCCTCTGTCACATGGCAAGGCACGTGGAATCTGCTGGTCTCTTCCTTCCCTTCCAGGTTTGTTGCTTTCAGCTTTTTGCTTCCATGGCTTTCTCTCTCTCTGTATTCACCCCATTTATAAAACACTCCAGTAAGAGGATTAAGACCCGTCTTGAATGAGGTTGGTCACACCTTAACTGAAGTAGCCTCATCAAAAGATCCTACTCAGAATGAGTCACACCCAATAAAGCTCAAGTAGACATATAAAAGCAGATGACATCTAGATCCATCACAAGGAAACTTAAAAAAGGAAAATCATTAAAGTAGCAGTTAGGCTGATCTAGATTGACTTCTTAACAGCAACAATGAAAACCAGAGGGTGAAATGTAATCTTTAATGTATAAAGAGAAGTAACTCTGTCTAGAATTATATACTTAGCGCAACACTTTTAAGAAAAATTATAAGATATAGATATTTAAAACAAATAACACTAAAAGAAATTTTAAATTATAAGGTTTGTTGTTTGAATATAACCAGATTACCATAAAAAGTATTATTCAAATTGTCTGTCACTAACTAGATATTATTGTACCTCTATTCCGGAGGTTGAGGGGTTATGTTGCTGATTTACAAGGTGACATTTGAGCAGAGACCTGAAGGAAGTTAGGAAGTGAGTCATGTGGATATCTGGGGAAGAGTGTTCCAAATAAGAGCAGCATGGGCATAAATGCTGCGGAAAGTATCCCTGATGTACTCAAGGAGCTGCAAGGAGAACTTTCATGGAACGAGAGTAAAGAGCAGAATGGTAGGAGATGATATCAGAGAGGCAGCAGACAGCCAGATCATGAAGGGCCTTTAAAGATCATTTTCAGGACTTTGGTACCTGAACTGAGCGATCAAGGCATTGGAGGGCTTTGAGCTGATAAGTGACTTGATCTAACAAGGTATATGAAATCCTTTAGATAATTTAGGTTCAAATCACTGAAAAATTATTCTTTCTTCAGCTTAAGTAATCTTGTCCCTTATATAGCCATCTGCTGACCCAGTTTGATAATAGGATAAGATTTAAGAGGGAGTAGGTAGCACACATGTCTTCAAGGTAGACTCTCTTCTGTTTATAATTTTCATCCAACGGACTTTTGAAAGGAACTGGATTGCTGGTTATACTCAGTGGAATGAGGACTACAATGTGCTTTCTACAGCACTTCCATGGTTATCATATTTATGGCATTATACCATTCTATGTCTTGCAGCCTCCTTCTGTCTCTGCCAGTATGAATAGCTAAAAAATGAGCCTGCAAGTACCACTATAACCTGATCACTAGAATAGTTATTTTGATTTGCATTCTTTTCTGGATAATCTATGTTTTTTTGTTTTGTTCTGTTTACATTTTTGTAAGGATTTACTTTTATCCATTTTTAACCCAACCCCCGTGTCCCCCACCCCGTTTTTGCTGTTTCCGTGTCCATTCACTGGGCAACTCTCTGTGCCTGATTCCTGCTCCTCAGATCCACTCTCCATTTCTCTCCATCCTGCTTTGTGCCTCTGTTTTCCACCTGGGTACTGTGGAAAATGCTAGAGGTGTGAATGATGGTGGGAAGAGAGGTAGGATAAGGTATTACATTGCCTCCCTCCCTACCATGTGGTGAGAGGGCCGTGGCTTATTTCTCTACTGAAGGCTCCAGCTCTTTTCTGGAAGTTTTCTTCTACAACTGTAAGCTCTTTCTACTTTCCAGTAAATCTACTTGCCCCTTTTGGCCTAGAGATGGTAATGGCTCTCTGCTCTTATTGGCTCCAGGGTGGGTGCTCCACCAGCCCTTATTGGTTTTCTTTAACTCTGCCAACATCCCTTCGTTAATGGCTCCTCAATTACTCTGTTGAGGATGCCATCTATTTCTTGTCTATACTCTGATCCATCCCAGACTAAGGTCATCCAGCTTTTTTTATATCTGCTTTGCTTCTTAATTTATTTTATAACATTTTATTCTGAATTTTAATTTATTTCCAAAGTTAATTACACACTGACTCAATAAACATTCACACAGCTCAATAAAATAAAATATAATGAGATAAGTACAATGTCCCAGGTACTAGAAAAGCAACTAAGAAGGGGCATTTATGCAACTTTGGGGTTCATAAAAGGTTCCCTTGAGAAGGCAACATTTAAGCCCAGTCCTAACAAGTGATTAGGACTTGGCCACGTTGTAGACTGGGTCAGCTCTTTTTTCCTCAAGAAGTGTAGGCCTCACTGCGCTGCAGCCTCAGGGCCTCCAGGGTTAGCTGCTCACAAAGTCCCACTCCAAAACTTTCTTCAGGGATCCCCTAGTACAGCGGATCCAGTGACAACTGCCTAAAGCTGTCGAATTCCCCAGTTTTCACGCAGGTCTCCTTAACAACGACCTCATTCACCAGGTAAGACCTGGTGTCCAGGACTTTTTCCTTTACAAAGAAAGCCTCCTCCTGCACTGGACCTCTGAGTGCTGAGGTTGGTGTTAAGAATGGCTCCAGAATAGCTCATTTTAGAAACTCACATTTCTCGGATTATAGCAAAGGTTTATTGAAAATTTACAATTCTAAGTATGGTACGTGGAATTATTCTTCATCAAACTCCCATTAGGTTAAGGAAAGTAAGGTTTAGAGAGGTTAGTCTTGAAGCTAGAAAATCTGGGAGTAGTCTTGCAGGTTGACTTCAGAGCCCAGAGCTTACTCTCGCCCCTCTTTAGTCCCTACTGCTTAATGCTCTGAATGGGTACAATCAATTCTTTATTTGTATGTTCTTTGGGCCTACTAAAGCCTCAAATTATATTCCCAGGCACCTACAAAGTTTAGGATTAGTTGAGTTATATTTTTATTGGGGGTAGTGAAAATAATAAGACTGTGGGCTTTGGGGGGTTTGCTGACAGACTCAACATAAGCAAAGCTACCTTGGCTCTTCCCACTGCCTCTAGCCCCCCAAATTATACTTCTGCTTTAGTTAGGCAACCAGAATTCTTATTTGCCTTCTAGCCAATTGTGATATTACTTGTGATGCTACTTGTGACCATGGGCAAATTCACTTAGTTTCTCTGACCCTCGGTCTCCTCATTGGTGATATCAGAATCATAGAATTGTTGTGAAGACTTAAAAAACAGAATTTGTTAAAATTCCCAGCACTCAATTGGAGCCAGTAAGTGACAGGTAAAATGTTTAGACTGGCAATTTAAAGAGGTATTGATACTGATTAAAAGTTTGAAGGACTGTTTTGTAAATAAGGGAGTAGAGGTACTTTTGTTACTCCACAAGGCAGAAATTGGAATAAAGGCACAAGTTACAAGAAATAGATTAGGGCTCAGTCACCTCTTCAATAATGGAATAGAACACCTTACTACCTGGTAAGCTTCTAAATCACTATAATTATTCATGGACTCTGGGATACTATGAAAGGACTCCTACTTTGGGTACAAAGTTGGATTGCAAGTCTTTAAATTTCCTTCTAACTCTATTAAGGTTTCCATAATTCTAAAAATTGGCTTCCAGTAAATAAGTTAATAACACAAGAACCAAAACATTTCCTTCTAAAAGAAAATATGGTTTCATGAGGAAAAATGTTTCAAAAGGAAATAACTATCATTTGCATAAGGTCAACATATGTAATTTTTCTCTATTCCAAAGCAATTAAACATTTCTCTAATGTTTCCATCTGCTGCTTAAATGAGAAGGATCATTTTGCATGAAGAAATATTTTTGCATGCACTTGCACACAAGGAAAGATTAGGTGCTAAGATTATGTGCATACAATCAAAACCATTTTTACATGAAATTAATGTACCAATAAAGCACACGGAATCTGAAAATTTTTTAGTCTGTTGAAACAATAAAATAATTAACAGATAAATAGCATTGCTTGAATTTGCATTTCAACAAGTCCTGACAATGTTTTCCTTAAAAGTCTTTCTGCCAACATAATGAGTAGAGATCCATTATAACAGATATTAGTATTATAACAAGTTCTTTCAGGTTTTTATAAAATCTTGTCAGGATATATATGCATGGAAAGGATATTTAGTCTATAAAAGAGATATTCATAAGCATCAGACCATCACTTGTAAGAAGATTTGATGCCGGAATTTGGAATTTGGAATTTGGAATTATGAAGCCTCCTCCATAAAAATAAGTGATCGGCAGTTGTTCTAATGTGATGCCCATTAGCCAGTCTGGTTTGACTCAAAACCATTTTGTTGGCCTCATGTAGCATGACCAATCATCTTGGTTTACCCAGGATAGAGGGTTTCCTGGATGTGGGACTTTCTGTGCTAAAATTGGGATAGTCTCTGGCAAATTAGGATGAGTTTGTCCTCTTACTTCCATTTCTTCATGCAAATCAATACATCTCTCTAATAGTTATTTTTGTTTGGGGTTTAGTGCATTTCACATGATGATTATAGCCTAATTCTTCTCCCTCTTTCTCAGACCTTTTCTTCTCTCCACTCTTCCTTCTCACTTCTCACACAGGAAGACTTGCACTCGCCCACTGCATCTAGAATGATGACTTTCACACATCTCACTTCTTTTCTCTTGGGCATTGTTCCTTCATTAATCCTCTTTCTCTTATCAATTCTATTAACTCATTAAACTGACATTCCACCCTGTAAAACTTCCTTTAATCCTGACGGTCCATAATTATTATCCAAATAATGAAGAATCTTACCAGCTCCTCTTTCCTTCCTTCTCCTCACCTCCAAACTCTTTGTGAAAATCTTTCACAATTACTGCCTTCTCTTCCCCACTTTCCACTCACTTCTCAATTTCCTATAATCTGGTTATTGGCTCTCATCATTATATTGAAACTCTTCTAAAAAGTAATTTAGGGGGACAACCAGCAAGATGGCGACATAGTAAGGAGCTCTTAGAATCAGCTCCTGCTACAGGGCAGTTAGTAATCACCAGAGCTATCTAAAGCACCTGTTTGGGAGCTCCAGGAGACCAGAAGAGCATCCTGCAACATCCTTGAAAGAATGGAAGGAGGAGATTGCCCATCTGTAGAGAGAAGATTCTTGAGTAGAGCCCTCCACCACAGAGGCTGGTGCCCATCCTCCACTGGTGGCACAAGCTACCTCCAGAGCTATTCCGTCACTGAAATTGGAAGCTGCACTTCCCAAAAATGGGGGAGGAAGAGACAGTTGGGTACCACCTTCAGCTACTGATTAGTAAATTTGGTGGACTAAGGTATAATCCTAAGAACAGCAAAAGTTTGAACCTGTCCAAGTCAGAAAGAAGCCAGTAGCAGCAATTTTAACTCCTCTACTGGTACGAGGAGAAGCAGGGAGGACTGAAAATCACAGTGCTGGTAGAAACCGGCTTTTTTCCAGCCAGATCAGATTGCAGCTCTAACTTAAGCTCCAGATCTATCTCTGGTAGGGAGGAACATGGGAGGACCTACACCAGGCTCTCTGGGAAAATATAAGCCACGCCATAGAGGCTGGTGATCATCCTACTCTAGTGGTACAAGTCACCTGAGGAGTTGTTCTGTGGCAGGAGTTGGAACCTCCATTTCCCAGAAACAGGGGAAGGAGAGACGTTTGACCATCAACTTCAGCTACTAATTAGTAAATTTGGCTGGCTAAAGTATAACCTTAAAAATAGCTAAAGTTTGAACCTGTCCAAGTTGGAAAGAGGCCCATTGCCACCATTTTGATTCTGACCCTGGCATGAGGGGAAGCTGGGCTGACTAAAAATCACAGTGACAGTAGGGACTGGCTTCTTTCACCCAGATTGGATTGTAGCCCTAGCCTAGGCTTCAGCCCCATCTCTAGCAAGGAGGAGGCTGGGACGCCCTGCACCAGCCTTTCCAGGTTACTGCAGGTACATTCGGCTTGCACAGACTGAATAGTTGGAGGTCTACTGGGGCAACTGTGGTCATTTTGGGCCAGCATGGCATAGAATACTGCCCAAACCTGTAGCTCCATCCCTGCCCCAGGCAGGGGAGCAAGGGGCAGTCTCTCTGGGGAACTAGAGTCTGGGCCTGCACAACTTGGATTATTACACATGGCTGTGGCTCTGTCCCTATCTCTGGCAAAGGAGAAAGTTGGGAGAAGCTTCATCAGTCCCTTGGGCAACACAGGCCGCTTGAGCTTCCACAGCTTATAGCATCAGCTACATCGCTGGCTACTGCTAGACAACCAGCAATGGAGAAAGGGCAAGAAAGCCCTAAACTAAAGAGAGAAACTACACCCAGAATAAATACATCTAGTAAACCAGATGCCAAGACACCAACAAAAAATTACAATCCACACCAAGAAACAGGAAAATATGGCCCAGTTAAAGGAACAAGATAAGCCTCCAGATGACATAAAGGAGTTGAGACAACTAATCATAGATGTTCAAACGAATCTCCTTAATAAATTCAATGAGATGGCTAAAGAGATTAAAGATATTAAGAAGACATTGGAAGATTTGAAAGCATACATGGAAAAATAGTAGATCTTATGGGAATGAAAGGCACAATAAATGAAATAAAAAATACCCTGGAATCATATAATAGCAGATTTTAGGAGGCAGAAGAAAGGATTGGTGAGCTTGAAGAAATGGCCTATTGAAAGCAAGTGTACAAAAGAACAGATGAAGAAAAGAATGGAAAAACCTGAACAAGGCCTCAGGGAAATAAATGACAGCAAGAGATGTGCAAACATACGTGTTGTGGGTGTCCAGAAGAAAGGAGAAGGGAAAAGGGGCAAAAGGAATATTTGAAGAAATAAAGGTAGAAATTCTCCCAACCCTATTGAAAGATATGGATATCTATGTCTAGGAAGCAAAACATACTCCCATCCGAATAATTCCGAATAGACCAACTCCAAGACACACGAATGTCAAATGCCAAAGACTGAAGAGAGAATTCTGAGAGCAGCAAGAGAAAAACAATGTATAACATATAAGGGATACCCAATAAGATTAAGTGACGATTTCTCATCAGAAACCATGGAGGCAAGAAGACAGTGGTATGATATATTTAAGATACTGCAAGAGAAAAACTTCCAGCCAAGAATCTTATATCTGGCAAGATTGTCTTTGAAAATGAGGGCAAGTTTAGAATATTCACAGATAAACAGAAACTGAGAGAGTTTGTAGCCAAGGGACTGGATTTGTAGGAAATACCAAGGGGTGTGCTACAGTCTGAAAAGAAAAGACAGGTGAGAGAGGTTTGGAGAGAGTCTATAAATGAAGATTATATCAGTAAAAGTAACTAAAAGTCTCAAATGAGGGTGGTGAAAATAAAATATGACAGATAAAACCCAAAGATCAAAACGGGTGAAATAAGAACTGCCTTTACAGTAATATCATTGAGCACTAATGGATTAAATTCCCCAATCAGAAAACACAGAGCAGCAGAATGGATAAGAAAATATGAGCCACCTATATGCTCTCTGCAAGAGACTCACCTTAGACCCAAGAATACCAATAGATTGAAAGTGAAAGGCTGGAAAAAGATATTCTATGCATGCAGCAACCAAAAAACAACAAACAAACAAAAACACCCAGGGTAAGGAATAGTTATACTTAAATCTGATGAAATAGACTTTAGAAAGCACTAGTAATGCACAATCTGAGGAGGAATTCAGGAAAAAATTCCACTTAAAACAGTGAATAAAAGAATCAAATATTTGGGGATAAACTTAACCAACATTGTAAAGCACTTGTATTCAGAAAACCGCAACTCATTGTTAAAAGAAATTTAAAAAAGAAAAAAGACCTAAATAATTAGAAGAACATCCATGCTCATGGATTGGAAGACAAAATATCATTAAGATGTCAATTCTACCTAAATGATATACAGATTCAGTGCAATCCTGATAAAAAATTCCACCAGCATTTTAAAAATAAATGGAAAACATGATCATCAAATTTATTTGGAAGAGTAAGGGGTCCGAAATAGCCAGAAACATCCTAAAAAGGAAATGTGAAGTTAGAGGACTCTCACTTCCAGACTTTAAATCATATTACCTAGCTATAGTGATAAAAACAGAATGATACTGGCATAAAAAACATGAAGTGTTTGAGACTGTTAGGCAACTGAGGGAAATTTTCTAATTTTATGACAATTAAAGTTGTATGAATAAAAGGTTCATATAAATAAAAAAAAAAAAAAAAAAAAAAAACAGACACATAGACCAATGGAACTGAATTGATAATTCAGAAACAGACCCTTACATCTATGGTCAAGTGATTTTTTGACAAGCTTGTCAAACCCATCAAGCTCAGGCAGAGCAGTCCATTCAACAAATGGTGCTGAGAGAACTGGATATCCACAGCCAAAAGAAGGAAAGAGGACCCCTCACACCTTATTAAAAAAAATTAACTCAAAATGGATAAAAAACCTACATATAAAAGCAAGAACCATAAAGCTTCTAGAAGAAAATATAGGAAAATAACTTCAAGACCTAGTGGTAGGTGGTAGACTCTTAAAGAAGATAAGAGAAGGAATGAGATGGATTACTGATGTTTAATGTATGTAGGAGTTTTAATTAACTTCATTGTAAAAGTATGCAAATGTATAGAGTGGTTGGTAACACATTATAGTGAGTAACAGTGGTTTATAAATGGGAATGTGGATGAAAAGGGTAGTCTAGGGATGTAAATGCCAACTGAAAGAAAGCTAGAGAATAATCTAGGGACTGAATAGCACAGTAAACTTAGAGGTGGATGAGAATTGTAGTTGATAGTACAGATGCAAGAGTGTCCTTTGTGAGCTAGAGCAGATGTACATCATTATTGCAGGGTGGTGGGAATGTTGAAAAGCATGGGAAAAATATAACTGGAGTGACCTATGGACTGTGATTAACAGTAATAATGTAATATTCATGCATCTATGCCAAAGATATACTGTACTGATAAAGGGGGACTATGGAAAAAATGTGCCAAATGTACACTATGGAACTGGTAATAGTCTGATGATACTATCTCATAATCTGTAACAAATGTTCCATTATGGTGTGATGATAGAGGTGTGTTCTATGGGAATTCTGCACATGTGCATGATTATTTAGTAAGTTTACAACTTCTGTCATAAAAACATATTTAAAAAATAATAATAGGATGGGTTGGGGAGAAAATACACCAAACGTAAGATAAGGACTATAGTTAATAGTAAGATTTTGGTGATATTCTTTCATCATTTTTAACAAATGTCTCACAACAATGCAAGGTGTTGGTAGTGGGTTGATGTATGGGGCTCCTGTATGATGTTATGCATGTTTACTATACAGTTATTGTTTATGTATGTTCATATATAAATGATATAAATAATAATAATAATAAAAGGGTGGGTTGGGGGAAAAGTAACCTAGGACCACAGCCACTGCTACCAGTGCCATCTGAAAAATAATGAAGTTTCCCCTTCTTCCAAGCTGAGTGAACAAAGTGAGCCAAGTAGGACTGTTTACCTCTCTCAGCCACACAACCTCCCTCAGGGTTACCCCCCTGCTGCCAGGTTTGCAATTTCATAATCCCCAAATTCAACTCTCTTCTTATAGTCACCTTTTAGGACTTGTATTTGACATAGTTGATCACTCTTTGACTAACTCTTTCTTCTCTTATTTTCCAAGTTTTCCTCTTATATTTGATGGTACCTCAGGGGTCTTTAAGCATCTCTCTACCTCTCTCTACTCTTTTTGTCTCTGTATGTCTTCCTCTCTAACTAACACCAGATATAAAGTCACTCATTGAATTCCTGTCTTAGCCCCTTTCCTTTCCCAACCTTGGTTACCCTTCCTTGTTTGATCTTCAACACTATGTCCCTGAGCAGCAAGTCGGAATTTCGAATTGCACATTAATCATTTCCATGTGGACATCTCACTGAGCCTATAATTCTTAACTTGTCTAAAACTAAATGCATCATATTTCTACAGATTACTTTGCAGTTAATGGCATTACCATTCTATCCATCCACACTAGAGATCTCAGAGCTACCTATGACTCTTCTCTCTAAAATCACACATCATCCATCTTTAAACACGTCCTGTTGACCCTATCTTCTAAAAATCTCTTACATTCTTCTCCTTTTCATTTCATTGGATAAATAGTTCAGTATAGTGGTTAAGAGCATGAACACTGAAGTCAAATTAACTGGGTTCAAATCTCAGCTCCCCTACTACTTCCTAGTTATGAAACCTTGGAAAAATTACTTGACTTCTTATCTATAAGTATGGACATAACAATGGCAGTCAACCTATATGACTGAGAACTAAATGCTCACCTGATCTATTTCCTCCCCCTAGAGATGCAACAAAACTGTATTTTCCAGTCCTGTTTATCTAGGTGGGGTCATGGAATATGAGCAGAAGTGTTGTATCACCTCCAATTAAAAGCAGTTAAAAACAGACATAATTACCCTATGCCCTCACTTCCTTTTCTTTGTTTTTTATTTCACCTTTTTTTTTTTTTTTTTTTTTGAGAAGTTGTGAGCTAACAAAACAATCATGCATACCATACAGGATTCCCATACATGACCCCACTACCAACTCCTTATATTGTTGTGACACGTTTGTTACAAATGATGAAAGAACATCAGCATAATATTACTGCTATCTATAGTCCATAGCTTATATTTGGTGTATTTTTCCCTTACACCATCCTATTATTAACACTGTGTATTAGTATTGTCTATTTGGCATAGTTCATGAAAGAATGTTCTCATATTTGTACTGTTAACCACAGCCCATCATTCACCATGGTTCACTGTGCTATACCGTCTCCAGCCTTGTACAATCCACCCGAAGTGTATACTTAGTGGCTCTCAGTTTCATCACAGAGTTGTGCTGCCATCAGCTAAGTCCATTTCAGAATGTTTTCATTACTCCAAAGGGAAAAATCCTATACCCCTCCATTATTGACCCTTAGCATTGATAATGTACCTTCTTTGCCATTGCTGTAAATACATTACAATATTACTGTTAGCTATAGCCTATAGTTGAAGTTTTCCCATCTCACTTCCTTTTCTAAGGCAACTTTGTAAGCAACACACAATGATGGTAGATTTCAATAATGAAAGGATCCTGAATCCCTGAGTCACTACCTGGAGTCTTGAGAGCTGCTTAGGGGACACACCCAGCCAGGGACTTCTGCAGTGAATTTTGTGGAGGAGAAAAGTAAACTTTTATTGTATTAAATCACTGAGATTTATTTGTAATAGCTACAAGCATTATTTATCCCAAATATTATTAAAATACACTGGAACAGTACCACAAATATAAAGTACTCAATAATTGGTAGAAATTATTGTTTCTACTAAACATAATAGTTTGGGTCCAATTCCTCTCTCACTTAAATTAGAGGAGGATCGCATAAAGTGTCAACCCTTTCTTGCCTGAGTAGTTTATTTATTTAAAACATATTTTGCTACAAAAGTCATTGTTTTGCCCAGTTAAGTAGTTAGTAAGTTACAGGGCAATTATTTCTGAGACACAGCAAAAGAAAATTATTTTGTGATTCTCAAAAAGAGGAAAACAATAGATATTCCATTCCTTCTTTACTGCCTCAAAGAAAAGGATAAGCAGTGCCCGGATTTCTAGGTCTTCCACAAACCGCAACTTCTCTCCCGTCACCTCCATCTTAGCATTCCAAATGCAGTTGTCAAGTTGACTGAGGTGGGGGTGACCCTCTCCTGAGGCTATCCATATATGGGGTATGTTTTTATGACCAATTCTTCGGTGAAACAATATGTATTTCCCCTATTTCCATCAGGCCCTTAGATTACATTTTTTGGGGAAAAAAAATGAGCACAATCTTTTTGAAAATTTCATTTTTGGGGATTTATTTAAGAGCTTTTAATGTGCTTTAGAGAAGTGATATTAGACAAAAAGTGTTGGCTGGTAGGCATCTGGAAATGTAGTTTTTTTTGCATTAATTATTACAAAATATAATTTTACTTCCTGAGTCTTTTGCTACAAACTGCATTTTCTTGAAGCATTTTTTTTTTCCTCTTAAGGATAGAGTCATGGTCTGGCTTCACATTTGAAATCACTGCTTGATTCCACAGCCACAGAGCTTAAGCACTAGGCAATACTACCATTACTGAGGTGTTTCTCCCCATCTATGCCTATTTTATTTTATCTCCATGAATGCATTTGCTACACTCTGCCTAGTCCTAAAATACACACACTTCTTTGTGTTTTGTGAACTCTTTGAAAGCAATGATGGTAGTGCATACATATTCATTTAAACTGACATTAAAGATGTTAGTGTTTATAAGACCGGTGACATTCTCCTTTCAAATTTATTGATGTCTCTATTTCAGTGTATCTTCATTGCTAAGGAAATAAAATTCTGGATTCTCGATATACTCTCAAGAGATAGATCATTTCTTTTCCCTCTTCTGTTGGGTTCACTTTTGGTGATGTAATCCATTGTACAAGTCACTTTTGTCCTGGTTATTGTATAAGAGGTTATTCTTCCTGGCTTTAATTTAGTAGCAGAGATTGTATCTCCTTTTTCTATTGTAACCACTTTTAGAGGCTAATTGAGTGCTCTTTCAATAAGGCATGTTAACTGTGCAAGCCCAAGACAGAATATGGCAAGCACTTTAATGGAGGTGTAATGAAATACTTCACTATCTGTAGGGAAAGATGCCACAATGATGAGTATATGCCCTAGTGGTCACCGGTGCAATGCCCTCAAGCCTATGAGAAAATTAATTTCAAGTCCTTCTACTTAGAATAAGAGTTTACATTTGTATAGGCCTGTTACATTCTTTATCTCCTTTTAGTCGGATCTCTAGAACTCTGTGAGGTAGGTTTATGTTATGCTTTTTTTTTTTTTAAAGATTTTATTTATTCATTTATCCCCCCCTTGCTGCTTGTGCTTGCTGGGTCAGCTAACCACGCCGTGCAGGCGGGCTTGCCTTCACCAGGAGGCCCCGGGAACCGAACCCGGGGCCTCCCATAAGGCAAACGGGAGCCCTACTGATTGAGCCACAGCCGCTTCCCTATGTTATGCTTTTTGAACAGATGAGGAAACTGAAACACAAACTGTTACTTGACTGAAATCACATAAGTACTTCAAGGTGAAGCTAGGATCCACCTCAAGTCTGATTTCAAGTCTAATGGGATCTTTCCATTTCATCATTGCGTCCATAATCAAGAGTTGTGAACTGGGTGTATCTAAGTAGGTTGAGGTGGCTTCATGATCCAAAGCTGCTATACCCTTTACAGAAGTAAGATTCACTCCTGTTCTAACCCTAAGATGGGTCTTAGAGCTTGCAAGCCTCAGGAGTATGCTTCTGTATTTGTGAGTCTCCTTCATGCACTATATAATTCCTCACTGAAGTCTCAACATCATTTCTCTGGACATTTCCAATACTTGGCTTTATGAGAAGGGAAATTCTTGTGATTTCAAAAATTCAGGGACAAACAACACAACCTCTCTTTTCCACAATCTTGATGCCTGAAATCCCACATTTAGGCTTTTTTTTTTTTTTTTTCTCTCTGTAGCCTGATAAATGCAAATACCCCCTAATACTTTAGGGTGAATGAATTCATAAGAAATATTCCTGGAAGTGGTTATGTACAGGACGTAGAGAGAATATTGGGAAACAAAGAGGAACAAAAGAAGGTTAGCTCATAAGTCAAAAGTCTGGGAGCTTTCACAGATTTGCCTGCTTAACACCCCAATTTTAAATTTTAGGTTCATTCTATCTTATAATTCAGAGTTTAAAATTTAATTTTATAGTTTGCACTAGTTAGCATCTTTTAATTTTTGTTCCTAAAATATGTCACACTAGCTGTACTCATAATCCTGTCTGTCCATCCTTTCTATTTGGGGTTGCCACACCCTACAGAATGGAGTTTCATGTTCACAAGAAAGAAAGAAAAGGAGGGAGGAAAGGAGGGAGGGAGGGAGGGACGAAGGAAGGAGGGAAGGAAGGAAGGAGGGAAGGAAGGAAGGAAGAGAGAGAGAGAGGAAGGAAGGAAGGAAGGAAGGGAGGGAGGGAGGGAGGGAGGGAGGAAGGAAGGAAGGAAGGAAGGAAGGAAGGAAGGAAGGAAGGAAGG